>JAPYZP010000401.1:0-25841 GCA_030522985.1 Torymus sinensis | reverse complement strand
CTATTACTTTGTTATTTTTCACACATAACACATACATACTTTCGTATGTTCATTTCAGATACGACATAATAGACGGAAACAAAGGCCAGGCGTTCAACATCGATCCTCAGACGGGCTCCCTGACCATCAACAACCCCGAGGGCATGCACAAGAGCTACCTCCTCCACGTGCGCGCCTCCGACGGCAAGTACTCGAGCGTCGCTCAGGTCGACATAAAGGTCCTCAAGTCGGAGAATTCGGGCTTAGTCTTCCAGAAGGACGTCTACCAGGGCTCGGTGCTCGAAAATTCCACGAAAATCACGACGGTCGCGGTGCTCAACGTCCTGGGCACCGAGCTGAACGAGCACGTTGTCTTCCGCATACTCAATCCCACGGATATGTTCGTCATCGGGCCGACATCCGGGGCTATAAGCACCACGGGAAAGAGGTTCGACCGGGAGGCGTGCGACAAGTACGAGCTGATTGTTGAAGCGAATAGCGAAGTGCCTAAGCAGAGGATCGCGCACGTGGTTGTCAACGTGACGGTCCTCGATATCAATGACAATTGCCCGATTTTCGTGAACCTGCCGTATTACGCGGTTGTGTCGGTCGACGCGCAGAAGGGCGATGTTATTATGAAAGTAAGCAATACTCTTTTTTCTTCTACTTAATGGAATGAATTGTTAATGTACACGTTGGTTTAATTCCATTTTGTTTTGTGCAGGTCCACGCTGTTGACTTGGACAGCGGTGACAACGGAGAAGTCAGATACGAGCTGAAGAAAGGCCACGGCGAGCTGTTCAAAGTTTGTCGTAAGACGGGTGAAATATCGCTAAAGCAGAACCTTGAAGGACACAACCGAGAATACCAACTGACTATAGCCGCTTACGACGGAGGTATAACATACTTTCCTCATCCACTTAGCATAACTATACTATTTGCCACGAATGCCACTTAATCATGTCATTACGCCAATTAGGAATTAGTCCGTGCTCGGTGGAGGTGCCAGTGAATGTGAAGGTGATCGACCGCTCGATGCCCGTCTTTGACAAGCAATTCTACACCGACAGTGTCCTCGAAAGCATCGAGGTTCACTCGCCGCTCGCCCTTTACATTCAGGCGCAGTCGCCTCTGAACCGAAAACTGATTTACAGCATCACCAAGGGCAACGACTTTGAGGAATTCGCCCTCGACTTCAATACCGGTGAGAAGCGCATTATATTGCATAGCATATATGACGAAATAAACGAAACTAATAGTATAATTGTTAGTCGAGAGTAGAATGACATTTATTATCGAATATTGCGTTATGCCGATCGAGCGAGAACTATTTTTGCTGTGTCGTTGGTAATTTAGCAGTATTAACTTTCAAGTGTGCAAGCGCTCTCTCGGTCTGAACGTTAATATATTCGACAATAATCAATGAATCATAAATATACCGCAAAATTAAATTGTACTTTTTTATCTCCCTGGTTTGGCAGCCCTCGACAGTAACAATGGTCCCTGTGAGTATAAACAATCAAACACAAAGCAAATTATCGGTCTATATACGTATAATATATATATTGTGTTGCTGTACACCACGTATGCTCTAGCATCGCTACATTATTTCGTGTGCGCATGATCGTTGTTGTTATTCTCTCCTATTTTTTTTTTGTCTTTTTATAATCCTGTTTTTTTAATCGTAACTCGCGGCAGACGCGCACGCAGTGTAAATAAACCGTTTGTACGCTACGTTTTTTTTTCGCGCAAAGCGTTGTAGGGAAAAGTTTTTTTTTTTTAACTGTTGAGAGATATTTTAAGTTCCGGGAAAATAATACGCTGTTAAATCATTCTCTCTGCGGGTATTAGTTTAAAGAAAATGAAATCGAGGGATAAAACGCGTTTTTCCTTTTGTTTGCATGCCGATAGAGTGAGCTATGTTATAGACAATGGAGAGGAGAATTTTTTTCCAAACACTTATTTACACGCCAGATATGCTACAGCATCAAGCTTTATTTGCACGATAAAGCAAGTGCACACAAGACTGGAGTTTGAATACTTTACTCCTTAGTCATTTCGTTATTTCGAATAATAAAAATAGAATAGAGAACTCTAAAAACTACTTTCTACCTTTAACGAACTATTTAAATTGTAATATTGTTTATTTTAAAACAGTATGTAGTAAACATTCAGATCAATACTTAAGAAACATATTTTTCAGTGTTCTCTGACTTTAAGCTTAGTGTTAAAGACTGTGTCTTTGTGGTTTGATTTCTTAACACTAAAGAGATAGATTGATTACTACAAAACATCGATCATTACTATCTTTGTACTGTAATTAACTCATAAACCATCATATACATTATTCATTATCAAATTCAGCTTGGTTCTTTTTACGAATTCTTATTAAGTGAATGTTTATCCAATATTTTAATGTATACTCTAAGTTTAGTTGATATGATAATTAAATTATCGTTATAATATTGGTATAAGCTTTCCTTATTTTTACTCTGCAATTAACTCAATTATTTCACAGCGATGATTTGTTTTAGCTATCATCAGCTTTGATTCTATTTTTGTTATAATTTTGTTGTGCTATGGGCAATTATTGTATTTTTTTATTTTGCAATGCTACTATGAATTCATAAGATTCTTGTTTTATTATCTCTTTAAAAATGTATTCCTATTGCTTTCTATGTGCATTAAGGAGCAATGTAAAAATTATAAGGCAATAGAATCATTATGTACAGAATTCCTGGACAGAAAACTCCGATGGAAAAGTGAAACCAGATTAACGTTATAAAATATAATATAAACAAATAACGATTTTATGTGTTTTAACTTACTGTGTGTCGTATCTTTCATTGTGCGTCGTTCTAATTAGTTATTATTTTCAATGTGATTTTCTGTACAGGTGTGGATCAATGCCGTTGTAGTTTTTAATTGCAATTCGATTGAGAGGCAGCAAAAATTACTGAATGAATACAATCCTTAAAACTCATTCACCATAAATAAACATTCATATTAGATTAAATACAAACAAGTTCATTCAGTAAATTTTAAACTCTCCTAACAAATCCGTACCTTCACCTTAATAACCCATCCCCCTATCCCTTATGCCCACAGGTGTGATCTACGTGGTGGACGAGCTGGACTACGAGCAGAAGAAGCAATACGAACTAACGGTCCGCGCAACAGACAGTGTCTCCGGCGTGTACGCTGAGGTACTGGTCTCGATCCTCGTGCTGGACGTGAACGACTGTCCCCCGGAGTTTAGTCAAGACTCATACAACATCTCTGTATCGGAAGCCGCGCTCTTCGGCACCGAGCTACTACGTCTCGTCGCCCGGGACAACGATACGGGCATCAACCAACAGATCAGATACGCGATCGGCAACAAATCGGCAGAGGAGCTCGGAGAGAACAGCCACGATTTGTTCCACGTGGACCCGGAGGAGGGGATCGTGTACCTGAAGCGGTCGCTTGATCACGAGACAGCGAACTCGCATCATTTTACAGTCGTTGCGACGGACCGTGGTGTGCCAAGTTTATCGAGCACGGCGCACGTGTGGCTGACAGTAATAGATATGAACGATAATCCGCCGAGGTTCGAGCAGCCCTCGTACAGCTGTTTTCTGTCGGAAGAGGCGGAGAGAGGCCAGTTCGTCATGGTGCTGTCGGCATCTGATCCTGATCTGCTAGACGACAAGCTCACCTACACGATCGTCGGTGGCAACGAGCAGCAGACTTACAGCATTGACCAGTCGACGGGGATAGTCACGCTCATCAACATGCAGAACTTCGGCGAGGAGAAAATGACGGTACTGAACGTGTCCGTCAGCGACGGCGTCTACACGAGCTTTGCGCGCGTCAAGATCGAGATTTTACCGGCCAACCGTCATCATCCCAGGTTCCCCAACCCCGTCGTCGAAGTATCCGTCCTCGAGAACCAGCTCCCGGGTAGACTCGTGACCAGCGTGGTCGCGACGGACAAGGATTTCGGCGAGTACGGCGATATCCAGTACGCGATAATGTCGGATTATCTGAAGGAGTACTTCGATATTGACCGAGAGACCGGAGAGATCGTCACTAAGAAGATCCTGGATAGAGAGGAACAAAAGCTCTATGAGATACCAGTGATGGCGACCGATGGCGGTGGCAAATCTGGTTTCGTCATTGTCAGGGTGAAAGTGATGGATGAGAACGACAACGCGCCGATATTCCTGCTGAAGGAGTACAAAGTATGCATTCACAGTAATCTGACGATTAACTCCGGGTTCTTGAGGGTGAAGGCACACGATGCGGACGAGGGCGACGCGGCGAGGATCGAGTACTCAATCTTCGAGCCGCAGAACTCGAGGATCAGGAGCATCTTTGGCATCAAGACCGATACTGGCTCGCTCTATCTTAAGGAGAGCGCCAAGGCTTATGGTAAGCAAAACCTTCATTTAAGTCCTCCTATCAATCTCATGTGTCTCAATATTTATTAAAATGAAACGTTGTCATTCCAGAAAACCAATTATTCCAACTGTTCATCCGAGCTCAAGACCGGGGCTCCAATACCCACCACGCGGACGTGCCTCTGGACATCTTTGTCATGGGTCCGGAGGACATTCCGCCGCTCTTCGAGCGCAAGGAGGATAAGTTCTTCGTATCTGAATCCTCAGCCATTGGAACCCCCATAACCCGCCTGAAAACCGTGAGCAACACCAACAGCTCCATAAGCTGTCGCATCGTCTCCAGTGGCGACAACTTCCCATTTGCCGTCGACGCTAAGACGTGCCGCGTGACCCTAGCTGCTGGCCTCGACCGCGAACTGAAAGACAGCTACCTCATCGGGGTCCTCGCCGAGACTGACTCGAGCCCACCGTTAACAGCACTGGCTGAGATTAGCCTCCAGGTGCTGGATGAGAACGATCACGCACCAAAGTTCGAGAGCAACCCGTACAGCGTGGGAGTGGCGGAGAACATCGAGGAGGGCACGTCGATACTTAAAGTCGTGGCGCACGATAACGATCTGGGGAGTAACGGTGAGGTGAGGTACTCGTTTGGCTCGGATATTGGTGAGCTGGCGAATGTCTTTACGATCGACGCGTACACGGGCTGGGTATCGAGCCTTGTGCAGCTCGACAAGGAGAAGCAGCCCGAGTACAAGTTCCAGGTAATTTGAACTCTTTCTTAAATTAACAAGTCAACCGATATGTTAATGGTAATTATCGAAATTATGAATACCAGTTCATAAAAAATCGCGCTAAGCGGAAAATACCGTTAATTCAATAATTACATAACTCTTCCACACTAATGATCACCTCTCACACAGGTCGTCGCTACGGACAATGGCAACCCGCGCCACTTCGCTCGCACCTCGGTCCTGGTCAAACTGAAGGACTACAACGACCATCCCTCGGCTTTCCTAGCCGGCGAGAAAGGTTACCAGGCTACCGTCAAGGAAGACGCCCTCCCGGGTACCGTAGTCGTAGAACTCACGACGATCGACAAAGACGTAGAATTGAACACGCCACTGGAGTTTTACATCGTATCAGGCGATTCGAGGTCGCAGTTCGCCATCAGGTCAACTGGACAGGTGTACGTGGCGAAGGCACTGGATAGGGAGACGACAGATAGATACGAGCTAGCTATTGTAGGCACGGATGGAAAATTTGTGTTCGAGACGCGGGTTACCATACAGGTTGGTATAACTCCATCATTCCTCTTTCTTTTTATCGTTTAGTATTGTGATGTAACGTGATTTCCTTGTATGTTCAGGTTCTCGATGTGAACGACAACCCACCGTACTGCCTGCGCTACCGGTACCGAGAGATTCTATCGGAGGGCTCGCATCCTGGTAGCTACGTTCTCACGGTTCTCGCAACCGACTACGATGACGAGCCGAACGCGAAGCTACGATTCTATCTGACCGGCGAGCACAACGAGAAGTTTTCATTGGACCAGGAAACAGGTGTCTTGAAGACCGTCGGTCAGCTCGACCGCGAGACACAGGCGAAATATTTACTCACGGCGCACGTGCAGGACCGCGACAAGCGCTCGTGGGAGTGCTCTTCCGAGCTAGAGATCCTCGTCTCGGATCTTAACGACAACGCGCCGCGGTTCAGTATGTCGTCGTACAGCGCCACATTGCCTGAGGACGTGGAGGTCGGCACGTTAGTAACGAAAGTTCATGCCACAGACGATGATATCGGTATCAACAGGAAGATTCGCTACGAGTTTCTCGACTCGGCGAACGAGCATTTCATCATCGCTCCTGACAGCGGTATAGTCACCTTAGCCAAACCTCTTGATCGTGAGACCAAGGCTATGTACAACGTGAGCATCCAGGCGGTGGACCAGGGCACGCCACAGTTGCAAAACCTCACCTACCTGATCGTCAACGTGCAGGATATCAACGATAACCCGCCTGAGTTCACGTCCAAGTACTACTTTGCTCGTGTACCTGAGATCGATGCGGTGGGTACGGAAGTAGCTAGAGTCTTGGCTACATCGAAGGACACCGGTGTCAACGCGGACGTGTACTACTCGATCGTCGGCGGTAACGAGCACAAGAAATTCCAGATCAACGCGAAAACCGGCGTTGTGTCGATTTCCGAGCAGCTGGATTACGAAAGAGCGAAAGACTATTATTTGACCATACAAGCTATCGACGGTGGTATCCCGCCGTTGACGAACCATGCGACGGTCAACATCACCGTCCTCGACAGCAACGACAACGCGCCAATGTTCAGTCAGACTTCCTACCGTGCTTCGGTAAGAGAAGACGCCAAAGTCGGCGAGAAGGTTACTCAGGTGTTCGCCAACGACCTCGACAGCAACGAGAACGGCCAGGTCAGCTACTCGATCGAGCGCGGCGACCGGCAGAAACAATTCGCAATCGATCCCGAAACCGGTCAGATAACCGTCTTTGCTCCGTTGGATAGAGAAAGCATTCCGACCTATGCGTTAGAGGTACACGCCAGGGATAACGGCATACCGACGATGTCAAACTACGTGATCATCAACATCGAGATCCTCGACGCGAACGACAATCCGCCGCTATTCTCCCAGACAAACTACACCACCGTCGTGCAGGAGGACAAGGCTCTCGGCTACGCCGTGTTGCAGTTCACGGTGACGGATGCCGATGCCGAGCCCAACGCCGATCCGTATACGTTCGACTTTAGATCCGGTAACGAAGGCGATGCCTTCCGTCTGGAGCAGGATGGCACGTTGCGCACCGCGACGAAGTTCAGCAATCGCGTTAGGGACAAATACCATCTGCACATTCGCGTCTTTGATAACGGCAGCCCACCGCTGTATTCGGACGCCTGGGTGCTCGTCAAGATAATCGAGGAGTCGCAGTACCCACCGGTGATCACGCTTTTAGAGGTTAACATTAACTCCTACATGGACGAGTATCCCGGAGGTATAATCGGCAAGGTGCACGCATCCGACAAAGACCAGTATGACACGCTTCTGTACAGCTTGGTTCCCACCTCACCGATGCGTCCGAACACCGACCTCTTCCAGATAGACAAGCTCGACGGTACCCTAGTCGCGCTACCCGGCCTCGACATCGGCGAGTACCGCGTGAACGTCAGCGTGACTGACGGCAAATTCACGTCGTATTCCATCGTGAAGGTGACGGTCGACCTCGTCACCGACACCATGCTCGAGAACTCGGTGATCGTTCGTTTCCGCGAGGTCAGCCCCGAGGATTTCGTTCTCAAGAATCGTAAAGGTTTCGTGCGTACCGTGCGCAACGCCATGAACTGTAGATTGAAGGACGTAGTGATCCTCAGCGTACAACCGTCCACGGACGCCGACATCAACATCATCAAGTCAAGAGCTGTCAGGCAGTCGGTGGTACATAATGATCTGGACGTGCTGTTCGCGGTGAGGAAGTCGATGCCTAGCGAGTTCTACACGTCGGAGAGTATCCGCGAGGCACTGAACCAGCACGTCGAGGAGCTGGAATCCAGCACGAAGCTCGTCGTCGAGGAGATCGTCAGGTTCAAGTGCAGCAAGGGATACTGCGTGTACGGCGAGTGCCACGACAAGGTCGTGCTGGACTCGCAACAGATCGCACCCGTGGCGACAGACGTCACGAGCTTCGTCTCGCCCAGGCATAAACATCGCACGGAATGTACCTGCAAAGAGGGATACGCTGGAAATCACTGCGAGATCGTCGTCAACGAGTGCGCACGTGGACCTTGCCCGGTATTCAAAGTAAGTCCGAACATTGTATCTTATACCTACCAATAAAAATCAAAGATTAAATTATAAAATCACTAACGAACAACCTTATATTTTCAGGTATGCGTACCGGACTCATCGGTGCAGGGCTACTCCTGCCAATGCCCGGAGGGCTTTGCTGGCCAGACTTGCGACATCGACATCTCCAAGTGCCACGACGAGTCCTGCTACATCCCACGCAACCCAATCTCCTTCAGCGGCAAGAGCTACGCGCGCTATAAGATCGACAAAGCCCTCGTACGGCAGACCATTGAGAACCAACTCAGCCTCTCCTTGCGTATCCGCAGCGTGCAACCCACCGGCAACCTCATGTACGCATCTGGCAAGGTCGACTACAATGTCCTGGAGATCGTGAACGGTGCGGTGCAATACCGATTCGATCTGGGCAGTGGTGAGGGTTTGGTGCGCGTCAACAGCTTCTACATCAGCGACGGCCAGTGGCACGAGATCCAGCTCGAGCGCGAGAGCAACAGCGCCACCCTCACCGTCGACGGTAAACACCTGGCTCACGGCTCGGCGCCTGGTATCAACGATATCCTAAACCTGCAGTCGGACGAGCTGTACCTCGGCGCTGAAGTACGCCAGCATCCGTCTATCCTCGGCTTCGAGGACGTTCAGCGTGGCTTCGTCGGCTGCATGGACGACGTGCGTATTGCCAAGCAGTCTGTGCCTCTACACATGAGTGGCTCCACCAGCAGCGTCGTTGTGCTGAAGAGGTTCGCGAACGTGGAGTTTAGCTGCGAGGCAAGCTCGGTACTTGTGCCACCCGGTGTATGCGGCTCGCAGCCCTGTCAGAATGGCGGCACCTGCAGCGAGAGTAAATCTGAGGATGGCGGCTACGAGTGCCAGTGCCATAGCAGATTCCGCGGTGCCAGTTGCGAGATTGATACCGATCCGTGTGCGTCGTCGCCGTGTCTGTACGGCGGTAGGTGCAAAGTACTGGCCGAACTCGGCGACTACGAGTGTGAATGCGTCGGGCCGAGTCTCAGCGGCAAACGATGCGAGTTCGGCAGGTGTGTTTTCAATCTTTATAATTATTTATATTTATATTTTCAATTAGGATTCAAGAATTAAATTACGCTAAAATAAGTAAAATGGATTGTAATAGGACTAAAAGTAATTATTCATCTGCATTCACATATAAGTGCACGTGACACATACAACTTTATATATATATTTTTTTTTAATTTCCAAAATTAATTCAAAGAGTACATTCCAAATAATATTCACTTTGTGTTAGAGAAAATATAATATTAACAGTATCTCTATCTCAAACTGATGAATTTGAATACTTACCCAACCCTCTACCCTCCACAGATACTGCAGCCCGAATCCCTGCCTGCACAGCGGCGTATGCGAAGAGGGCAATGCAGGCCCGATCTGCAAGTGTCAGGGCTACCAGGGCGATCGCTGTGAACTCGACGTTAACGAGTGCGAGCGCAATCCATGCTCGAACGGTGGCACTTGCCTGAACGAAGTCGGCTCCTACCGCTGCGTCTGTCCGCCCACGATGACGGGCCTGAACTGCGGCAATCCAGCGGGCTACACCACCGGCCTCATAGCCAATCACTTGAACATCACCTGGGAGCAGCTCATGTGGATCGGCATCGCCATACTCGCAAACATATTCCTCGTGGTAATGTTCGTCACGTTCCGAAAGATCAGGAGCAAGAGGATGCGAACTAGGGCGAACAATATAAACAACGAGACGAGGAAGCAGATTGTACTGAACTCGGCCCGACCGAACGATCACGAGTCGTTCAAGCGCAGCTCGAAGCTCAGCAATCTCGAAGTTGTGCAGGTGAGTTGTTGGCCGTGCTTATCTTTTGGTACAAGCTCTACTTGATATAAATGTATTATTATTATTATTATTACTGTAATGTTTTGTTTTCATCGGAAGAGACGTCGGCGGATTATGTGCATGCAATTTCTTTGCCAGAAATCCGATTATACATCAGCTCGCGTCATTGTGTTATTTATGCATAAAATATATAAAACTTCAACCCGCAAGCTATAAGATTTGTTATATCGAACATATGATCGACAAAACCGCGCTTGAACTTTTAAGAGCTTTTATTTTGCTTCTACTACACGCTATGATACAGACGACGTTTCGATTTCAGTCAACAAGAATCCGCTACATTCTATACCTCAACGTTTAATTTAGCCTTTCTAGAAAGCATAATTACATACTCGCGCGCACTCGCTTCTTATTCTTAATTCAGGCTACTATTACAATCCCCCTCACGCCCCCCCACCGCACATCACATGTAGACAGACACATACACGGCCATCCTTGGAAACTTTTGTTGCAGAGAGAATGCCCTCCCCAATGTCCTCCCCGTCCCGCCTCTTACACCCCGTCGTCGAACAACGAGCAGGTGCTGCTGGGCTCGTGCGCGAGCGCCGCCGCCGCTGCAGCAGCCGCCGTCGCCCTCAACAACCTCGACACGCTGCGCAGCTACGGGAGCGCCGGCGACGAGCTCGAGAACTTCCCGCCGGATTACCTGCGCAACCTGAACCGCAGCATGGGCTCGCACCAGGTGGTGCCGAGCATCGTCGTGGGCAGCGGCGGACCGGGGAACAACGCGCTCACGGATCTGCCGCCGCTCGACAAGCCCAGCTGGCAGGAACAGATGCAGCTCGCGTCGTTCATTACCGACGCGACGAAGATTAAGAACGGTGAGTTTGGTGGAATCCCCGATCCTTGTACCGAACACCTCGTTTCCTCCCTGCCCCCACTAAAGCTCTGCAAGCTATTTGCAGGTGCAGTTGTTTTTTTTTGTATGGTTAAGTTGCGCTCTATCTGCTGCCGCTGCCGCTGCTGCTACTCTGTTGCATCGTTATTTTTCTTTTTCGTTCTCGTTCGCGAGCAGACGTACTACATTTTTTGTTTTGCGCTGAATTTTTCTTTTTTAGTTTGCGTATAGGCTATATTATACTTCTCGAGTACGCGTGGAATATTGATCTCTTTTGTTTTTAAACCTTTTATTTTCGATTCGTTCACCGCCAAAATGATTAACAAACGTGACGACTATACATATAATATGATCGTATACGCACTTGAGTGTGATTGATTATAATGTTTCGAAATTTTCTTCTCTTAACGTGCCGTTAAGTGTTGCGCTCTCTCTCACGCAATGAATCACGGCGTGACTGTCTTTATAAACACGCTTTAAATGATAATTCGCAGACCTGAAACGAGCGAGCCCAGTGGTATCAGAACCGACCACTGGAGGACTTCTACTGAACTCAATACGCCGACCTACGACGACGCACGGGGGTGGAACCTCCATAGCTTCACTTTCATCCATCGAAGACGATCCTCGTATTGTCGGTGGTGAGTGCCCCTACCATCGTTTATTAAGACTAATGCGAAACACGGAATGTTCTTTTCAAATGTCAGGTGTGGCAGCTTTATTGTTCACTGCGGGGCTATCATTGAACAATCAATTAAAGGGTTTAACTGTAAGAAGAAGCAATTGTAAAGTAAATCTGTACTAGAGAGAAAAAATTCATGTTTCGCAATGAGTATCTTACTATTTGGCATATCACATAATTTAATTAATGAACAATAATTGCTATTAATAATGCGAGCCCTGAGTTAAGAACGAGTAGAAGCTGTCCCACGTGAGCGTGTTTCAATACATTTGTTGTCTGCAACACTTTCAGGTTACCACTGGGACTGCTCAGACTGGGTTCGACCGAGTCAAAATCCCCTGCCGAACATCACCGAAGTCCCGGGCAGCGAAGTGCCCGATTCATCCAGTTTTCACAGTAACGAGAGTAACGAGTCTAATACTCATCAAGTACCTCCATGTGAGTACAGCGTTTACATATACATGAAAAAGATAAAGTATCTTGAGGGAATGAATAAACGATTGATTACAGTGCACGGAACATTGGATCCATCACGCGACATCGAGACCCTGAACGAGGACCAGGAATCGGAGTACGTGGGTGACTCGGAGTGCGGCACCGATCTGTCCGAGCACTACCACTCGCACAAGCACGGCGGCGACGGCGGCAGCAGCACCTTCACCGCCGAGAGTCAGCGGCTGAATCCGCTGGACAGCGGCGGCGAGGCCGAGTACAAGTACAAGAGCTCCGAGAGCTACCTGCGGCATCCGAACTCCTATCTGCCGCACTACAACATCCACACGGACACGGAGACCGAGGCCCTCGCCGTGACGATACCGCTGAACGGTGGCTGCCTCGGCATGTCCGACGACGACGAGGACGACGACGAGGACGAGGAGGAGGAGGATGACGACAACGTAGTGCCTTACGGTTTTCCGAGCGCGCGGCGCAACCGCGCCAACGACGCCGGCTCCGAGCTCTGCGGCTCGGTGATAACGAGCCTCGAGGAGCGCAACTCGCTGCTCGGCGGTGGCGCCAACAACAACAGCAACAGCGACCTGTCGACGAACCTCTGCGAGATCGACGACAGCGAGTTCGAGATCGCCCAGCAGAAGAGCAACGGCAGAGCCTGGATCGGCGGCGTCACACAGACCTCCGTCTGACGAACGAATAATCGTCGCGAGGTTTATGGCTACGGTGATGAGGATGCTGGTAGTGCTGGTAGGCCGACTTACGCGTATTGCCTTTGAGCGATACACATACACACACACGCAGCTTTTTTCACACACACGCGTGCGCCCGCGCGCATATTCTGTACATAGTAGGAGAAACTTGCGGAAAATTGAAGCGAAATAAATATCGAAGTAGGTAGAGATAATGAGAGATGGACAAAAGAGATCGTCACCGTTGTACAGGCAGCTATTAAGGGATACCTTTATCATTACCTAACTAGATTGTAAGGCAGGCAGCTATTCTACTTCCCTTTTCATTTCCCACCCGATACTTCGTCTTTGGTACTTAAAGGAAAAGACGGCACGCGCTGAGCAGCAAAGAGAGGAGCGAAATTTGTACGCGTCACATTCGTAGGATCCGATCGCGATAATAATAGACCAATGACTATCGTTTAGGATTTTTTTCGCTACGATTGTAACGACGAGGAGGAGAGATTGGGAGATGTTTCATTTCGTTGTTTTATAACGTCATCGCCATTTCATATATAGAGAGAGTCTCGTGGACTGTATCTGTACATTATTTGTGAAATCATTATTTATACGATTTGTAAGAGGAAAGATTAACAAGACTTCTATATATAAATACATATATATATATTTGTTTTTTCGATAAAAGAAAAAGAGTAAATAATAATGATAATGTGCAACAATGAAACCTATTTTTTCTAGGTTCGAGTATAATTTATGTTGATAATTAGATATGAAAGGAAAATACTAAATGCACTAACGAATTTAAGGCGTGTAAGATTATAAGAGCGTATGTAAAAATGTAGATGGATCAAGCAAATTATATCAGATTTGCGAAATGTAAGTAAGATGCAGGCATTAGTTTCCTAGGGTAATATAGTAAATGATGAAAAAAAAAAAAATATAAATTATTTTTACTGTGATGATAATAATGTTTATACGTCGATGATCAAATAACTGCAACTACTATTGTACAATAATGATGATATATGGTGAATAATCAATTGAATAATCAACCGGGATAATATGTGAATTCGATGGCGATCCACGCGTTATCAAGTGCGATCTGACAAAGTCGACTAACCGACGGTTTCTAAACTTAGATAATAAAGGATATTTATTATAATTTGTCAGTTTTCGAGGAAAAAAACTTATATTCAAAAAAAATTTTCACCTGTTCATCAGAATTTTTAATTTTGTTCTTCAACATATTATTGTCACTAACAATTAACGTTTTTGTTTTACAAACTATGTATTAAATATCTACTGCCTTATTCAGAATATTTCAAGCTATTTCAAAGTATGGGAAATGGTGCTGCATAAGTTTTTCTACGAAAAAAAAAAATGTAATTCTACAAGTCTCCATCTTTTATCTCTTTATAAGACTGGCTATACTGTAAAACTTTTACAAATTCCTATTAACGCACTTGATAGCATTTCTATTCTTTCAAAACATTTATCTTTTAAACTGCCAATTTTTTTTTTATTACGTATACATTACACACATACATATTATATATATTTGTAACTGTATATTTCCGCCGCATATATGCCATAAAAGTAATTTTAAGAGATAATTTTGTTTCTTAGAACAGTTAAACATAATCAGCAAATCGAGCGAGAAATCATGATTTTAAGATTCTTCAGCTCGTTTGCATTTTCATTCCGCCTTAGAAGTATTGAAGACCACAGTTACGTTCGGTTTTTGCGTTCTCTTCTTTTGATTTTAACACGTTCGTAAAGTTACACATAAGTATATCGTCGAAGGCAGCTTATCGAATTATATGTATAATGTATAAACAAATTTTTTTATATAAGGACGATCGAGGGATAAAAAAAAAGAATAATTTTAGTATATATAAAGCGAATTTAGACTTGAAAAGTCAATCGAACGTTTCTTATGTTCCTGCGTTCTTGCCCTAACGACGCATACGGTGGCCCCGGAAACGCATCTGCTTTTTGTAATTTAATCACAAAACAATATACTTAAAATATGAATGAACCTATGCGCTCGTAACTTCCGACGCCATCGGTGTGTGCATTGAGAAAAGGCGCAAAGACAGGGTGATTTATGTAATATTTGCGTTGTTCGATGAACGGTAATGAATACACGAGTACATGTATGCGTGAGGAACAGAGTGGATGGATATGTAAAATAATAAGAGAAAAAAAAAATAGAAAGAGAACTTTAAAAAAAAAAAAAAAAACTGTTCATTTATGAACCTCCTTCTCTTTGAATTAAGAATCAGAGAACGCTCTTGCACGGGAACACTAATCTAGATAATTTTTTCTGCATTAAGATAAACTTACTTGATACTTTTTCACACGAATAAACTGTTTATAGAACTGAATAATTTTTATATAGACCTTTTTTAGACTCTTTCGCGCGTAATTCTAATGTTCTCGGTATTATTGAGCGGATAACTAAATAATTTTATAACACTTAAAGAAACTCAAAATAAATTTAGACATATGTAAGTCATAAATATACAGGTTGAAAAACTATTAGATGACCTAAATTAAAATGTATGGATGTGGATAATGAGAAATCATGATACCGAGAATAAACTAGTCTTACGTTTTGAAGTTATAAATTTGTTTTAATAAAAACAAATTAGGAATTGACAGAAAATGAAAAAATATGAAAAATTCTTTTATAAAAAAAAATATCGGAAGAGATGAATCATAGATTTGTGAAAACGTTTTGTATATATTTTTTGTTGTGAATGTATTTGTAAACATATATTTTAATTATTATATTAGGCCTAAAGTTATGTCAATCATTAAGATTCAAAAGTCACAAGTGAACATTGAGACATCCTCAGTATAATAGTAACATATCGTCAGAAAAAGATTATTTCCACATAATAGCTTAAATTGTTATAAATTTAAGACTATATTAAATTAATTTGTATAAGGTCAAGTTGTTGTAATAAAACGAAACAATATTTGCCTATATCGTCTTTATAATTTAATCTTTACACATTATGATACAATGAATATTTTGTATAAAAAGAAATTAGTTGTACATAACATTAAAATATTTACAAAAAATTAACTTACTTATTTTAACAATAACTTTTAAATCATATTTATCTATTCAGTTTTCGGTGGTTTCTCCAGAATTAATGTTAAAAGTTGATTCATTGTTATCAACAAACTTCGAGAATCTTCCAGTAAACCAGCATTAACCATGGAACTCGTAAACAACTGCAATCACAAATTTATTGATTTATTAAATATCCAACATTTAAAATAAATGAAAATTCCTTATAATGATGTATTACCTGTTCTATTAAGAGATCAGCAATTTCTTTATCAGTATTTTTCAGTTTCATAAGTTTCTTTATCAATGTGTGATTGGGATTAATTTCTAAACGCGGTTGAAGAAGACTATAACGCATCTCCTCGTTAAACTGGTGACTTTGGGTGCGCATAAAATGCCGAGCCGCTGCCATATCCTTGACTGTGACAACGCAAGGATGAGACTCAAGACGATCGGTTACTTTAACGTCATGAGCTTTGCTCTTCAAACTTTTCTTCATGAAGTTCAGAAGATCTTGTACTTCTTCTTTGTTAAATAATTCTGTTAAAGAGGAAAAATTTTGCATAAAATTCAACCTTGATAAACAGTATTATTTTGTGAACATTTACCTGCATTTTTACTTTCGGCGGCATCTGTATCTTGGTGCATTTCCTTTTCCACAGATATGATGTCATACTTCTTGAATCGTTTCAAGTGCATTAAAACGAGTTCATCGTAAGGCTCGTAACAGAACAGTACTTCCAAGTTGCGCTTTTTAAATGATTCGTAGTACGCCGATTGTTCAGCTAAAGTTCGGCTAAAAGGAAACGAAATTTCAGATTAGAATATTTATATAAAAATATAAGTATCATTATTCTGTTTTTATGAATATAATAGATATACGAACTTTGGTGCTGCTAAGTAATAGATATATTTCTGCTCACTTGCAAGTCTTTCACAGTATTCAGCAAGACTGATAACATCGCCAGCACTTTTTGAAGATGATTCGAATCGTAGAAGCTTACTGATTTCTTCCTAGAAATCATATAAAAAAATTAGTAAAAACTATATTAAAAAATTAAAATATTCTTGAAATTCAAAAGTACCTTTCCAGAATCATCATTTGTGGTTATAATACCTTCTTTGAAGAAAGTATTATAATCTCTGTAGAATTTAAGATATTCTTCAGGGTGTTTTTTAGCTTGTTCTTGTAAAAATCGCACAATACGAGTGGTTAAAACATTTCGTAATTTTCTGAAAAACAATCGTTTTATTTAATAGCTCAGATTTTTTGGATAAATTATAATTTGTTTTTAATAAATTGGAAAACTTACGTTATTAATGCGCTGTTCTGCAATAATTCTCTGCTCAAATTCAAGGGAATATCTTCGGAATCAACGACACCTTTCACGAATCTGAGGAATTTAGGTAAGATATTTTCGGCTTTGTTCTGAATTAAAACTTTTCGGCTGTAAAGCGATACTCCGATTGTAGCATCTCTCGCTAATTCGAAAAGTCCTGGTTTTCCCTCAGGGACATACAACAAGGCTCTAATACTAACGGGAGCGTCAGTGGTATAATGTAACGTGAACCTTGGTTCATCGAAAGTATTGCCAATGAAACGGTAAAATTGAGTATGTTTTTCTGGAGTAACATCTTTTGGATCAAGCATCCACAAAGCCTAAAATATTTATTTTATTAGAATCATATAGATATTACATAAAATTATTAAAATTATTTGAAAATCTAAAAACCTCTATTGTGTTCGCACGTTTGCCGTTAACGAAAATAGGGCTTCCAACAAAATTGCTATACTTTTGGATAATACCTAGAAAAAAAAAATGATCTTAATGTTTTATAGTAAAAGTGGTTAAAGAGGAAGGTGACGTAATTTTACCATTTACTGTGTTATCATCACTGAACTCTCTGCAGTCCGGACGTAAATGTAAAACTATTTTAGTGCCTGGTTGAACACCTTCTGCATTTGCTATTTCATAGGCTCCAGAACTAGAATATAGCAATAGCAATTAATAGCAAGTTTTTAAATTAATTACATGAAACTTCGTAGATCATATGACTGAATAATGTAACTAACCCATCAGAAACCCAGTATAGGCCTTCTGCATCTTTTTCATATGACTTTGTGAAGACTTCTACTTTATCAGCAACCATAAAAGCACTGTAAAATCCAACTCCAAATTGTCCAATAATTTTGGATGCATCATCTGCACCCTGTTTGTCTTGTAATTTTTCCAAGAAAGCCTAAACAATATATTAATAATAATTAATATAAACATCGCAAATTTTTATTGACAATACTGTCAAGGAAAACATAGAAATCATACTTTTGAACCAGA
This sequence comes from Torymus sinensis, assembly GCA_030522985.1. Taxonomy (NCBI): domain Eukaryota; kingdom Metazoa; phylum Arthropoda; class Insecta; order Hymenoptera; family Torymidae; genus Torymus; species Torymus sinensis. Next base: position 7,692 of record JAPYZP010000401.1, on the reverse strand, counting down.
GCGAGCAATTGTTCCTAAATTAGAAATCAATTCTTCCTTTGTCATACCAATTCCAGTATCTTGAATTATCATCAGACGATTCTGCTTATCAGTGGCAATGTGAATTTCTAAACTTCTATCTCCTCCTTCATCAGTTGGTAAGTTTTCCTTCATTCTTAAATACCGTAATTTTTCTAATGCGTCACTAGCATTAGAAACTAATTCTCTTATGAAAACCTTTAAAAAGAATTAGACTTTAGCATTCAGTCAAAATATTGTTTTAAAGCATATTTAAAAATTACCTCTTTATCAGAATACAAAGATTTAGCAACAATGTTCAACAGTTGCCGAGTTTCCGATTGAAATTCATGCTTGATAGTATCACCTATAAGAAATAAAGTATCACATAAAGTAACGAATGAAATTATCTATAAACATCAGTATGAGATTAACAAAAGAAAAAAGAATTACCAACTGCTTTTTCGGTATCCTTTATAATATTATGCTCCCCTGCATCTGTAGAATTTTGAGTTGCAGCATTTTCAGCTGCAGAATTCTCGGTTGCAGCATTTTCAGCAGCAGCATTCTCAGCTGCTACTTGTGACGATAGAAATCGTGCATGATTGTACGACAATACTAAAAAAAAAATAATTATACACATTAGCTACACCCAAATGAAGAAATAAGAAAGTTCTAGCATCTAACCCTTCACTGGTCAGAGAAAACGCATTTCAGCACTTTTGCAAAATTAACGCGACGTTGTTACTTACCTGGCAGATTCTGCCGACACCTCGCTATCAGGTAATTGTCGTACGACTTGTTAATTCTCGATAATGAGAGAGAAAATGATTTTTTTCCCAGTCGGAGTGCATGGTGCAATCTGAAAGAGGCTGCCATTTTCGGGCTTCTGGGTGTAGATAAGAGCACGTGGGTGACCGGCGCGCGCGCAACTGTAATAATTACGTCCGCTAGGCGCTGTGCTGCAACCTAACCTGCTATAAACAACTGCGGTTCAACAGAAATCTGCGTTTTGGCAGTTGAGAACCAACAATGGAATCGCAATTTAAGTATGGAAAATCGTGTTTTTGTTGTATAAAAATGAAGTAAGAATTATGGCTCATTAATCAAAATTTGATTTTGTTTTTTAGGACAATTCATCCAGTAAAGTATCTTAAGGATCACTTTGTATGTATTTTTTATTCAATATATTTAGAAAAACTTAATCATTAAATATTGAACAATAATTTAAATAATTATTTCATTTATAGGCTTCAAACATAAGAGCTGATGGAAGAGAATTCACAACCCTTCGTCCAGTAAGTGTTAATATTGGATCAATCACACAAGCTGATAGTTCAGCTGTGTATAAAATTGGCAACACATCTGTAATTTGTGGAATCAAAGCTGTGAGTACAATTTGATTCATGTATTTTAACACACTTTGTTCATGAAACAAAAGAAATATTAATTTCTTACTTTGTAGGAACTAGCAACTCCTAAAGCTGAACAACCAGAGCACGGTTTTGTAGTTCCTAATGTTGAATTAACACCTCTGTCATCTCCAAAGTTTAGGCCTGGTCCTCCTGGCGAAGAGGCACAATGCACTTCAAAACTTGTTGAAAGAATTCTAGTGAATTCTGAAGCCATAGATCTCAAAGATCTTTGTATATTTAAAGACAAACTTGTTTGGGTATTATACTGTGACCTTGTTTGTGTAGATTATGATGGTTCTGTAATAGATGCATGTGTTGGAGCTTTGATGGCAGCTCTTAAAAATTGTAAGTATGAAAAGCTAAGATATATCATACCAAATTTTCCCGATCTTATCATGTTTTTATTGATTTAAACTTTTTTTTACAGTAACTTTACCTACAGTAGAATATACTGTTGAAACTGGGGCAATAAAAGTTGATCCAAAAGAAAAGAAAAGTATTACATTAAGGCAAATGGCTGTCAGTACCTCATTTTCAATTTTTGAAGAGTAAGTTATGTTTCATAAATAACTGAATATAAAAGAAAATAGTATAAAAATAAAAATATAATATATTATTTTCAGTAATTTACTTATCGTTGATCCAACAGAAGATGAAGAAAAACACGCACTAACTAGAATAACTGTAGTAAATACTGAAAAAGATATATGTTTTATTCATAAATCTGGTGGTGTTCCAGTTTCTCAAAACATATTAAGTAAATGTTTAACAAGAGCAAAAAATCGAGGGGAACAAGTGAGAAAACTAATTTTAACAGCAGCTTCAACAGTAAAAAGTAGTGGGGTTAGTTAATAAAAGAGATATTGTTTGAAATTAACATCTTGAAAATATTTTATTATACTTTTTTAACGTCAAATATATCTATACTTTATAATTTTGTATAAGATTACATTTAAGCTGTTAATACATTAGGTACACACACAATTATGTTCTGAATATAAAAAATACAAAAATACAAAAGAATTCTTCAAAAAAATTTGGTATGTATACTTAATACAAACAAGTCTTCTTCATAATTTTTAGAAATTCTTCCTGAGAAATTTCTCCATCTCCATCTTTATCAGCCTCGTCAATCATCTCCTGTAACTCTTCATCAGTCAGATTCTCTCCAAGCTCCTTGGCAACTCTTTTCAGATTCTTAAATGTAATCTTTCCAGTGCCATCATCGTCAAACAAACGGAAAGCTTTCAAGACTTCCTCTTTAGAATCCTTCTCTGACATCTTGCTTGACATGATTTCCAAAAATTCTTCAAATGCCAATTTACCTTGGCCGTCAGGATCAACTGCAGCTGTCAATTTTCTTATTTCCTCTCTGGTGGGCTCAAAACCAAGGGCTCGAATTGCCACCTTCAGCTCTCTAGTAGGAATCTTTCCTGTTCCATCAGGGTCAAAAAGATCGAATGCCTCTTTGACATCAGCCTTTTGCTCTTCGTTCAGCTCAAACTTGGTAAAAGGCTTCTTTCTGGACAAGAAAGTGTTGGTTGCCTTCTTTGACAGCTGAAACAAAAAATCACCAAAATCAATTAAAAATTCCAAACAAAATCTCAAGCTCATCACACACAATAGTCATTCACATTCACTCCAAATCCCAAAATATCAAATCAAACGCCCCGAAAAACTTGCCATTTTTCTGCAAAGTCGCTAAGTACAGATTCTACAAAGCTAAACACGCACTCCCAACACAAGAGTGAATTTCGGAGCGTCTGATTACCGGTTGTTATACGCTGGCGTTTCGCGTTGCTAACAGGTTGCCCGTGGTGTCGATAAACGATTGTTCAATAAAATAACACGCAGCTGCTTTAACTAACGCACCTATACTTACTACCCCCTGCGCACGCTTTCAATTTCGTGCGTATACTTACTGTTTACACCTGGATACCTGCTCAAACTAATAAAAACTCCTAGGTTACAGGGGGGCTGTCTGCGGTTCATCGATTTGTCGCGTTGCGTGATGTTGTTATTTGTATACCACTATATATATATAGGTATACTACTTATGTAATTTTTTTCGGTGCCGCTTGGTTGCTATAGCGATCGCATATAGGGAGAAGTGCGCATGGCCCATGGCGGGAATCTAGATGGCGAGAGGAGCCGAGGAGCGACCACGTGCGCCTTCGAGCATATATTGTAGCATCTCATAAGTATGCGGAATGGTGTCTCCAGTGTGTGCGAGAGAAAGAGAGAGAAACAGTTTTATGACATGCTATCTCTCTCGCATAACACGCCGATTGGCTCGTTACTCGGTAGCTGTCCACCAATGAAACGATGCCGTTGCTGAAGGCCTTTAATTTTTACACTATTCTGCATGGGATGCTTACTCCAGAAAGTATATTGCGCCGTGTGGTTATCAATGGCGTGCAGGCGATTAACTGCCGCGAGTAGGGCTTCATTGTTGTTGGATTAGAGTATGGTGTAATATTGGGAAATTTTAAGGATTCACGCGAAAATAAAGGAGGAAAAGTTTATAGTTCTTGATGATATTGTATTGATATTTTATTCTTTGTTTGCTCAAAATAAATGAGAATATGTCTTCTCATGTGAAAGTTGCAAAACCTTTGCCCAGTATTCCTGGGACAAAACCAGCAACTCGTAATGCACAGCTTTTAGTTTCTACTGGCATACCATCATTAGATCATTTTATTGGTACGTTTGAATTGGTCTATTCTGTTCATATTTCATTGATATTTTAACTAATATATAATTCACATTTTTTTTCCCATTCTGCAGGTGGTGGTTTGCCCATTGGATCAATTCTTTTGATTGGTAATAATAATATTACATATATTTTAAAAGTAAAATGAGAATTGGAGTGATACATTTATTTATAAGTTTCTGTTTTATTTCACAGAGGAAGATGCATACAGTACATATTCAAAAGTTATGTACAGGTATTTTATAGCTGAAGGAGTTGTCAATACCCATTCAGTGCTTATTGCATCTCAAGACATAAAGCCCTCTCAAGTTGTATCCGATTTGCCAGCAGTTGAAGCAGAAGTTACAAAATCAAATGACCATCTTAATACAGATGAGGTAATGAGAATTGCTTGGCGCTACCAAAACATGAAGATAGTTGATTCGTCACCAACAAGTGGAACTGCTTTTGGCCACTATTACGATCTCACCAAAAAAATGAAACAAGAAACTTTAGATAAAGCCAATATTATACAATGGGATGGGGAAGATATAAAATGTCAGCACAATATTTTTGACAATGAAGCCTATATGGATCTTTTACTCAAGATAGAAAAAACCATAGCAGAGGGACAGTTTCACGTTTCCCAGACACCTGAGAAGAGGAACATTCTAAGAATAGCTATCAATTCCCTGGGTTCCAGATTATGGTTGTCTGATTCAGATGATAAATCCCACAGAGATCTGCCAAAATTTCTGTACATGCTAAGGGCTTTGTTAAGGGAGTCATTCGCAGTTGCAGTTATTACAGTTCCTGTTCTCAATTTTGACGACTATTCGGTAAGACATTTACAAGAAGTTTATTTAATTTCATAAATTAATCAAATTCTTTTACTCTTCTCAGACTGGAATTGTACAAAGGATAGAACACCTAACGGACGTGGTGATCGGTCTGGAATCGTTTGCCGGCTCGTCAAGGGAAACCAATCCGATTTTCAAAGATTACCACGGCCTGGTCCACATAATGAAACTCCCCGCCTTCAACACCCTCGTCAACCAGGATTCCCTGTTCTCCGACTTGGCGTTCAAAATGCGCCGGAAAAAGTTCCTTATAGAGGTAATCGTTCATCCACCTAAAATCACCCGTCCCTCCTCAAAATCAACTACAATAATCCCCAATCGTTACACATTTCCATTCCAGATTCTACATCTACCACCTGAGTTCGGCGACACAACTCAACAGCAGGAAGCCATGACCGGCTGCAGCGGAGGCACATCGAGCGGCCGCAGCAAATTAGACTTTTAAATGCGTTTTTCTTGAAAAAGTGCGCCACATACATACATGCGTGTATACTCGCGTGGCCCATTTATGGGTGACCAGAAAGAACGAGAGCGCGAGTGCGCGCGCGCGCAGAGTGAATTAATGCGGAGGCAGAGGAGATAGGCTCGCTGAGCACTTACAATGATGCGCATGAAATCCGCTCGTTTTACACGGAACGCGGGGCTAAACTGATTGGGAGCGCGCGTTATATACCTACTGATTTTTCTCCGGTGCGCGCACGCGCTCGCGCTCATGACGCATTGTTCTAATGTTAATGCTGCGGCTCTTTCCACCCGGAGAGAAGTATTTTTTTTTAACAATAAACTGGAGCCGCGTCGTTAAGGCGTTGGCTATGAGAACATATCGGTGTAAAGGTGTTTTGTTTATTTTGAAGGGATGATTGCTGGTTGTCTGTGTGCGTGTGCGCGTGTATACAGAGAGGGAGAGGAGCGAGCGATAATAATGTAACGAGCGTGAGCCTTGAATAGTCATAAAGCTGGTTGAACGACCTGCTGTGGGTCTGTTAGTTTCTCGGAGTGAGAAAATATGCATGAAATAGGCCTATAAGTATATCCGTGCGATTATGCTAAGATTGCGGTGCTGATTGGAGTGAAATGGGGATTTGCCGGGGTATACGTATTATTTACAGAATTTATTATGACGTTCTTTGGTGGATTTATTTTAATTTAAGACATCGGATCCCGAGAGTTTACGGTGGCTCCGGCGAATTTTAGCAAAGTCGATAAATGAGAAAAAGAAAAATACCTACTCAAACTACGAATTTTAACTTTTTTTTGGCATTTTTCTGAAGTAGGGTCATCAGCGGAACTACCGATAAAAAAAAATTTGTGAACATTCAATCTTTAACATAGGCTCTTATATGAAGAGAAAGCCATTTTTCCTCGTCACTTCATGAAAATCGATCATTTTTTTATAAAACCACCTAGAGGGTATAGCATTTGAGCTAAAAAATCTTTTTCTGTGAAGAAAATATCAAGTCACCAGCAAAATTTAAATTTAATTTCATAAAAACTGAAAATCGTGCTTTTTACATCGCATCTACTGTGGTTATTTTTATGTATCAGAACATATAATAGGTCCATATACATAGAGTACATGGGATTGTACTACTATAATTAAAAATTGACTGGTCATTTCTCTCTCTCCCTCTCTCAAAGACTTTCTGATTAATTTTTAATCTTTATGCTGATTTTTTATATTATATTTTATATAACTCTGTATTATATTCAATATGATTAAGGGCCCAAAGCCCACATAATCTTAATAAATAAATGAATAAAAATTAAAAAAAACGCCGTCTCTATCTCTATCATAAACCGTAGGGATCATCCTCGGCCATACATACAGTCCACCAAGGCGTCAGAACCTCTCGACCCTAATCCCAAAACAAACCTCTCGTTCCCTTATAAGCTATATATCCATCCATATACGCTTTATTTTTTACACACCTACCAACTCGCCGCGAAACAGTTAGCAATCGAGTATAGGCACCTATAGTATAATACACGCACAAAGCTCTCTTCCGCGATTCCGGAGGGGGCCGCCCCCCCTCGACGCACTTCCTTCCGTTTCCGCCGCCGCGCGTCGCGCTTCGCAGGTGTCTGCGCGCGGGAGTAGTTGAAACTCGGCCGGCGGCATTCCTGTGCAGACCTCGCCGTTGGGCGTATCTCGCTCAGTGTCTATATGTGCGTGCGTGCGTGTGTGCGTATGTGGTGTATACCATAGTTTTTTTCGCGAATAAGGGGGTAGGTGTACAGAGGGTCACCGGTGCGATGGTTTGAAAAGAAACTATAATATACACGTTATAAGTACACTGCGCCTGTATCACACACCATGGAAGAGAAACGGCGGTTGGGCCTGTCGAAGGCGTTCATGTGCTGCTCCAACATAATCTTCCTCGTAAGTATGATATATAGTCCTTTTTTTATTATAGCGTGTCGTGTCGCACTTGACTAATTCCATTTCCCGGATATCTTAACCGTTCGCCTCGCTTTCGCGCAGATGTCGGGCTTCCTGCTGATGTCACTCGGCGCCCTGCTCCTGGCCGACAGCGAGCGCGTCCTGCTGTCCCGGCTGCTGGGCACCAGCGACGGCGCCCACCCCGAGCAGCCCCTCTTCTACTACGTCGCCCTGGTCATTGTCGGCGTGGGATTCGTCATCGCCATCGTCGGGATACTCGGATGCTGGGCCTCCTGTCTCTACAACTGCTGCATCACCGCCTCCGTGAGTCGTCTATTTTATGTTTTA
>JAPYZP010000400.1:0-27133 GCA_030522985.1 Torymus sinensis | reverse complement strand
TGTAAATATTGTTAATATACGTATTTTATCAAGACCAATATTTAGTTACGTATTTAGAACATATGTAAATGATTAGCAAATATATTTTCAAGTTTTGTTATTAGTCAAATTGCAGTTATATAAGTACCCTTATATATTCAAACCCTTTGAAAATATAAAAAATTAAATTTACATTGTTGATAATTTGTTACAATGCTACAATGAGGTATAAATACAATAATGTATAGTGCAAAATCGTCACTACCTTACATTATAGTTGCAGTTACAATAATTATAGTTGAAACTAGTAGTAATAGTAGTGTAGTTATTTATTGCAAATATTATAAATTTACAAACAGTAATATACCAATATATCAATAATAATAATAAGTGATAAAAACACATATTTCAATACAAAAATATAAATCTTAGTTTATAATTTTAATTTATAACGTAAAAAAATAAAGTTTATAAATCTTAATTTACTTACTACTATATTATAGTATATATTTAACTAAAAAATATAGAAACTATAACTATAATAATTCTGCAACGAAAAGACACAGTAGTATAGCGTTTACGCATATTTTTCTCAGTGTACAAACAATATTCGCTAAACTTATTTTCCCTATAAATCCATCGACATATTCATAAAATTCTTATTGTTAATACATGAAACCAAGGATTTAAGAGGCGGTATTAAAATTTTCAATGATATTGATGCAAATAACGTATAGACCTAGTCTCCCGGCAAATAACTGCTGACTTCGAAGCCTGCCAAGCGTCTGAAAAATAAAGGAACGAGAGGGAGAGAGAAAAGCACGGGAAATTTCAGGCATCTCTCGCAGGAGCATGTCCCCGATAATCTCTCCGCCTCTCCTCCGTGCGGCGAGCCGATATAAGAGACATTTAATATCGGCGATCTACACATATAGAGAGACAGAGAGAAAGGCGATATGCATCAAGCACGCGGAAAAATGTCGTCGCGAGGTCCCTTCGCTCGCAGCATACCTTCCCACATAGCCCACATAATAGCTGTATAGATGTACAAATATAATATGCATATACATATATAATACGGAGTACTGATGCGTGCACTTGGAATGTTTCAGGTATCGGCGTGGTGCTGGTGACGGTGAGCGCGGTCGCCTGGCGGGTGACCAGCCGGGAAAACTGCGGCGGCTTCTTCGGCCTGACGGGAATCTCGGGCAGGATTCCGCCCGCGCGGCCGATGCATCCCTACGCTGCCATGATTTATCCCGAGTTCCAGTTCCGGACTCCACCTCCGAGTTATCAGGTGCGCCCGCCTCTCCACAGTCCCACGATAAATCTCCGAGTGGCCGCCCGCTCGGATCGCGCGCGAATAATTTATACATCTTTTAGTTTTACTATATGAAATTCAGAAAAAATCTCAACTTTAGGCCTCCTCAAAACTCATCGGAATTTTGTTTGTTTTTACAAAGTATACCGGAAAAATCGTTTACTATTAAAAACGTCTTTATCTCCAATTTTTTTTTTTAATTTGTCAAGAAAAAGCCCCTTTCTTCAAACCTCAGCCAGAAACATTCTACTCAAAGTTTTAAAAGAGAAATTGAAACTAGAAAGAAAGAGCTTTCATTTCTTTTCTTGAATGATAAAAAATGTTGATTCCTTCAAAACGTATATAAGAATTTGAAGTTGAACATCGAAAAGGCATAAAAATGCACAAATCGCAGGAATCAGCAGTCCCGACTTTGAGAGCATTTCTATGCCTTTTCGATGTTAAACTTTAAACTCTTATAACTTTTGAAGGAATCAACATTGTTTTCATTTTCAAATAAAAGAAATGAAAGCTGTTTCTTCCTAGTTTCAATTTAGAGAGAACCACGGCCAAAAAGTAGATAAGTAGTAGTAAGTAGTTTCAATTTCTTTTTTCAAGGTTTATTTCCGTTTTGAGGTTTACAGAATGTGAGACAACGTTGGCTTTAATTGTACACTATTTTACTTTCAATTGTACACGACAAACGTGTTTGGCACGTGTGCCTTCAAAAAATATTTTGACCAGTTTTGAAGACGCCTATATAAACTTGAATTTTTTCTGAATTTTCTCATATACGTGTCTTATGCAAAGTCAAAAACAGCACGTGCGAGCAGCTACGGGGTTGTGCCTAATAAGGAGTATAGCGATAAGGCCAATCAATTTAGCTACTTGATGAATTTTTGTTTGTTCATGCGATTATTAATTGGAAAGAAAATTAAAAGTTTAAAATAAAATCGTTTCCTTTACTGACATAGACGTTTATCTGCAATTTCCAGGCGAGCATGCAGGAGTATAGGCTGCGCCTGCTGCTGCTGGACCGGCTGCAGCCGACGTCGTCGCCGCCGCCCACCTACCGCTCGAACGCGGGCAGCTGCGTCGCCGCTGGCGGCACGATCGGGCCGAGCGCCGCGCCGGAGCGAGCGAGCGTCGGCGTCGCCGCGACGAACGGCACCGTCGGCCGCGAGAGCCGGCCGCCGAGCTACTGCGGACACCGAGCCGCGGCGCCCGGACACCTCGTCCCCTCGAAGAAGGACGCCAACCTCGTGCGCATCGTGCAGACCGAGAGCGAGCCCGTCATCCTCAGCGGCGACCAGACGCCGCCCGTCACCGCCGTCGAGGTCCTCGCCCACCTTTAGTCAGCCTGCGCGCGTCTATACCAACTTCCCTCTCTCTCTGCCCTCGTCTGTACCCCTGTGTGTGCGTGAGTCTTGCCCAATTCTTCGGTTTTTTGTCTCTCCGGGCTGATGCTGCAGGTGCCAAATACGGAGTCGCGATCATTCCTTTTCCGATTTCTGGGCTAATGTACCTTCTGTTTTCAACAATTTTGGCAGACGTCAGATTCTGACTCGTATGCAATAACGATATCTTTTGATGGCAGTGAAAAGCGGATAAAATATGTTTTATTTTATTTGTTTTAAGAGAGTAATGTAGAGGATAGTCTGTTTGTGAAGGTTTTAGATTTTATGTATATATAGTAATTATTGTTTTATTTAAAATGGATCATGTAATGAGTATCAAATTGGTCTCTTAGTAATTCTTTTTTTTTTGTAAATAAAATGTGAATGAATTATTCTTTGTAAATTTTTACCTCGTATATAGTTTTAAAGATAAGTTTATAACTATGTAAAAATGACTTTGATTGCAAACACTTTTTTCAAATGTTCTCAATTTGTTTTCTGTGGAAAAGACATGATAAATGAGTCTGTACGCATCATATTTCAATAAAAATTACATTAGGATGTGCCATAAAAGTATGTCTATTGGGAAAAAAAATCTTTTTCAATTTTTGTTTTTGTAATAGTCTTTTTTTTTATGATTCGAAGACTCACAGAAAAAATTGCTACTGAATGCCGGAGAGACAAAAATTCACGGCGCTCTTTAACCTGACCAAGTATATGATGTATATCGATGCGCAACGCAATGAAAATACTTTGACTTTTGAATCCAATGTTTAACGCTATTACTGTACTGAGAATCCGTTGAAAGCGTGTTTAACGCCGTGTGATGAAATTCTTTCACAAAACTTTCCGCAATTTTATGTCCGCTATTAAATGTTACGCGCGTTACGTCGATCGAAAACTCAATTACAAACCTATTATCACTGATTCACAAACTTTCTCGTCAAAACCTCAGAGTAATATTGCCAATTCATATGATTGGAGAAGAGTGTATGATAATTAAAATGTAGATTTCAATTGTGAACTGAATATTTTTTCTTCGCTCAACGATGAAACGTTGTAAAAAACAAAATGTATGTATAATGTAATAAAAAATTATAGCATGTCTCTTATTCTTGGATTATAAATAGACTGATAGATTAACATTTGCTTTCCAAAAGGTTCCAAAGTATTCGATAAGTGTACCTAAAAGAAAACCGAAAATAATAAAAAATGTAGGACAAAGAGATGACTATTTTTCTTGTAGTTCACGTAAAGAAAAATTAATCTTTGATCCTGCTATTTCATTAGTATAGCTATCGGCGTATGGAAAAAAGTTGAACAATATACAAACCTGAAAGAATGAAACGAGTTAAAGTTAGTCTTGATGGCTAGAAAATCTGAGACGACATTGAGCCTGAATTTTCTTGATCGTCTGTAAAAGAACGTGGAATTAAATTCTCGTATGAATAAATGATAATAGAATAGACAATATTTAAGTCAAATTCTTTAATCTGACGATACAGTGTCGCATCGGATTAACTGTTTTATACTTGATAAAAATGAAAATACAAATATATAATACACGACGCCACAAAGCTTTGGTTGTTCTCTATTACAGAAAAACAAACAAAAGGTGTTCTCTCAATAGAGCTATTGTAATTTGCTCTAAAAATGCTTAAAAAATTAAGGTTTTCTTCTTTTGAGCTGCTTTCTTGTCAAAATTTATTTTTCATTTATTTATTTGTTTTTATTTTATCAAGTTTTTTATAAACGAATATTTGGCAGTGTATATTTAACGATAACAATTATAGAATTCCATTTAGATTTTTAGAAAACATCAGCTTGATGAAATTCATTTTTGTAATGTGGAAGATTTGATAGCATTTGCAGAGAAAGAGGTTCAAAAGAATAAAAACTTAATCTTCTTCAAAAATGAAAAATCTTACAAACTTTCGTGAGAAGCTTACGAAAAGTAGCTTTGGGACGAACAATCATCACGAGATGTGTAAGATTTTACAAAAAAAGCTCACGGGTGTTGTGCGATACGATATATGCATTCGCGATATTTTTTTATGTATGCGATGAAAGCCGAAAGGACGAGGTGAAAGAAGAGATGAGTGCGCTCGCGCCCACGCGCCCGCAAGTGTCTGTCTCGACGAAACTTGACGTAAAGGGAAAGAGGATGTAAAGAAAGACGGAAAAGTGCTTGTTACGCTCGAAACCAAACTCGCAGTGATTCGTGATAATGTGTAAGAGCGATAAAGCGATTAAGTTGTCGGTCGAATTAGTAGTTCCTTAATATATTGTAGGCGAATTTGTATATTGAGAATAAATAAAATATATATTTATCTGACTATTTACTCGGACTCTTATTTTTTTCTGTTTCCCCATACATATATATGAAAAGACTACGCACCTAACACATTTAAAACTTATAAAAATTATAAAAGAACTTCGTATTGTTACAAAAATCGCCAATATTATTTTGGTCGTCAAACTTTTCTTTGTCAACATAAAATCAAACTAATATTTTCGTACTTATCTCGACTTCAAATTCATATTTTAATAACAATATTCAAAGTTCGGCAAAATTTTCTACAGTTATTTATATAGTTACATGATTAATTTTAATTATTATATTATTATATAAATAATTAAGTATAGAAATCTTCCTTAGACTTCCATACATATCTTTTTTATAAGTTGTTCATGAAATGTGTACGTGCTCTTGGGTGTACAGATATTAGGTGTATCTATATTATAATATATATATATTCGCACTAATATATGCAAGCATGATAGTTTTAATTTAAATAAAAAAAAAAGTGTCAAACAATACTGTATTAAATTGAATTAAAAAAAAAATTCACGTCGAGCAAAGTTTTACCTGCATAGTATTTACCTGCTATAAGTTATATTTAAATTAAAGTACAAAAGTTAATAAATTTTGAACGTATATCCGCGTTAATAATAATATATTATATCAATTTAAAAATTATATTACAATACAATCAAAGTGTAAAAGAAAAATTGTTCTCAAAATCATTATTGAAACAATAAATCATTCGTATTATTTTATTTATATAAAATAAAAATTAGCTCTCTATATCTAATTATTATATTTTAATCACTATCGATCATGTCGAATTATTTGCTTATATATAAGCAATATAGGGAATATAATAATAATATTTCATAATAATATAATAATAATAATATAATAATGATAATATATCGGGAATATATTCCCGAATGAAAAAATCAATACGAATCAATCTAGAAAATCGAATGAAATTCCCTACAAATCTGTAAGAAACTGTATAAATATATATAAAACCATTGGTTTTTGTAAATTATATGTGAACGATTATACAGTTATACACACTTTAATACATTTTTATTACTGTCCTACATTAAAAAAATTTTAATTTTTTTCAAGAAAATTTTCTCATATATGTACAAATTTTAATGAAATGTAAGAAAACATATCAAAATATACAAAACTGTTTAAAAGTGTATATATAAATGTAAGAATATGTAATATTTTACATTTTTATACATTTTCTTATGTTTTATTACATTTTCTTATATTTTCTTAACTTTTCTTACATTTTCTTATTTGTTTTTGCAGACTAATTAGGAAAAAGTAGTCAGATTTGTAATAAAACGTATAAAAATGTAAGAAAATGTAAAAAAAAGGTATATAAAACCGTAAGAAGAATGTCCGAAAACCAATGGTTTCATACATTTTCTTACAATTTTATTACATTTATTATTTTCATACGGGTTGCTCTATAACCTAATGGCCCCTGCAGTAGTTTGGGTTGCACATTGCATGCCGTACCTATGCCTTATGCCGTAAGGGAGAATCCAGACTAGACCGGGGTACAGGGTAAAGGGTAGAGCACGGGTCTAGTCTGGATTCTCCCTAATGCTGCAAGTATGGATTTACTACTCGTAGACTTCCTCGCTGATTGGGTGTTTTTTTAAGCGCAACCAATCGGGAAGTCTATGAGTTGGCATATAATTTTCTAACCTAACCTGACAAAAAGTTATTAAACTTGTGTTGTATTGCATGCACGTGCACGGAGTTCTTACACGTGTTTTTATTTATTTTTTTGTTTTAATACTTTAACCCAATAATGTGTGGCATATTTTGTAATATATATTGCAAAAATAACTGCAAAGAAATTTTAGAAAAAAAGGAGCTATCTGAGGTAAATTTGTATTATGATACTGGTATTTTACTTATATTTAACTTTAATGTCACCGTAAGTGTCATAAAAGGAAAGTTTTAAAAGAACTTAACATTTTTTAAAACAGTGGACAATGTGCAAAGATGTAATAACTTCTCGAGGACCAGATTGTCTGAATAGTCTAGAGACAGACCTTGCAGAAAAATGGTATGGATGTTTCTGCGCAAGTGTATTATGGATGCAAGGCCCAAAGCCAATTTCACAACCACTTGTTGACACTGACTGTAATATACTTCTTTGGAATGGAGACGTTTTCTCTGGCAAAATGGTACATTACTTTTAAATATAATTTAAATTATATTTGATTACCAAAAGTTTTATAATTATTACTTTATGAAAATGTTTGCATTTTAGTATAAAGAGAATATGTGTGACAGTGAAATTATTTTGTCAGCATTGAAGAATTCACAAGATATTCTAACAACTATAAAGGATGTGAAAGGCCCATTTAGTTTTATTTATTACAAAAAATCTTCTAAACAGCTTTATTTTGCAAGAGACATATTTGGAAGGCATAGTTTGTTGTTCAAAATTGATGAAAATTGTACTTCATTATGTCTGTCCTCTACAGCTGTAAAAGCTATACAAAATATTGCAGAATTACCAGCCATTGGAATTTTTATTGCAGATTTAAATAGTGAAAAAATACGTTTAAATTGTGCTCCATGGTTTGAACCTGGTGAAAGATTTATAAGGATTTTGAACGACTTCAAGAATCAATTTAATATT
The DNA here is from genome assembly GCA_030522985.1 of Torymus sinensis. Lineage (NCBI taxonomy): Eukaryota > Metazoa > Arthropoda > Insecta > Hymenoptera > Torymidae > Torymus > Torymus sinensis. The sequence continues at coordinate 19,490 of JAPYZP010000400.1, read as the reverse complement.
GATATAAATATTATTGAATTAAATTATTTACCAAGAATAGAAAATTTATTTATAACTAATACACCCAGTTCTGAGATGGGTTTTTTAAAATATATTGATCATATCAATGAATTAAAAACTTTTGATGAGATAATGGAATATTTATTAACAAAGGAAGACATTAGACAAAGAGTAGATAATATATTGGTATTATTAAATGAATCAGTACGAAGAAGGATTCAAATTATTCCTAATTTTTGTAGAGACTGTACAGTACTAAATTTTGAAAGTATTGAACCTTGCAGACATGCAAAAGTTGGTCTTTTATTTTCAGGTGGATTAGACTCAGCTATTTTAGCTGCAATTGCACATAATTACGTAGAACCCAATGAAACAATAGATTTAATTAATGTTGCCTTTCAAAAGAAAAAAAATTCCAACTATGATGTCCCGGATAGAAGAACTGGGAGACAAACACTTAAGGAGTTATTAAAAATTTGTTCAGAGAGAAAATTTAATTTTATTGAAGTAGGTAAGTTAAAATATGTTTATGTTTGTTAAATATTTTGGAAGCAATTTTTAAATTAGATCTGTTTTAAGGTTGATATTCCACAAGAAGAACTAGAAAAGTACAGATCAACTAGAATTTCAAATTTAGTTTATCCACATGCAACAGTTCTTGATGACAGTTTAGCATGTGCTGTTTGGTTTGCTAGTAGAGGAAGGGGTAATCTTTACCCAACAAATGAACCTTATGAATCTACTTCTAGGGTATTACTTCTAGGCATGGGAGCCGATGAACAATTTGGTGGATATATGAGACATAGAACCATTCTAAGGCACAAAGGCTGGGAGGCTCTTGCTGAAGAATTAAAACTTGAATTTGACAGAATTTCAGAAAGAAATTTAGGTAGAGATGATAGAATGGTTGCTGATAATGGTAGACAATCGAGATTACCATACTTAGATGAGGATTTAGTCAATTTAGTACAGCAAATACCACCTTGGGAAAGGTAATCTACAATTTGTTTTATATTATTTATTAACTTCTTGTAAGTCTTTGAATTGAATTTATTATTTCAAAAGCTAATGTATAAAATAATTTTTGGGAATTTTAAATTATTGAAATTTTTTAAAAAGCATATTTTATAATAAAATCATTTATACAACATACAATTTTTTTAATAATACAAACATTCAAGAATTTTGCAATGATTCACGTGTGTTTGCTGCATTCAAAATGATGTATTTTTTTAATAAAATTAATAACTTTATTAATATCTTTTGGAACAGGTGTTGCCCAGTTGAAAAATTTCCGCCAGGTTTGGGCGATAAACTTTTGTTACGTTTGTTAGCGCGAAAAATTCAATTAACCGAGGCTGCGAAGTTTCCAAAGCGAGCATTTCAATTCGGTTCTCGCATCGCCGATGGAAAAGAAAATGCAAAAGATTTATCGAAGCGCTTATAATCACAGTCTCTATATATTATGAAAAGTGTTATTGCTATGCTAGCTTATCAGTCCCACAATTATTTTTATAAGGGTCATGAGACTCTTATCTGAGCTTCCACCACTCAGAACTACTTGAAGTATCAGTGTACAAGCAAGCATTTAATGTTCAAATAATAAGCTTCTCGTAAAATTTCGTTATACTCCGAAAAGTAGTCAAATATGCCCGAGAATAGAAAAAAGAATAATGTTTATTTAAGTCCAGCACCAGCAGGGCTTGAAAAAGAATTTCGTATTTTATTAAGTCATGAGGCTGTACAGTTTTTAGTCGATCTTAACCTACATTTTCAAGATGAAATTGAGAACTTATATACAACTCGACTCGAAAAAAAAATTTTACAAAAAAAAACGCACAGAATACCTAAATTTCTCAAAAGTAACTTTATCAAAGATGATTGGAAGGTTGCACCAGTCAGTAAGTATGAAATGAATGGAAACATTATTTAAAAATATAAAAACATTTTTATTACGTGTTATTGCAAATGTTTTAGATCAAAGACTTCAAAATCGACATTTAGATCTTGGGGATGTGAGTCCTAGCGATTATTTACACTTTACATCATCTTTAAAAGCCAATGTTCAAGGAGTTCAAGTTGATTTTGATGATGGACATTGTCCAACATGGAAAAATCAGATATATGGATTATATAATGTTTATCAAGCTGTGCATAATGAAATTCCAAATGTTCCAAAAATAGCAGATGCACCTATTTTAATGCTTCGACCAAGAGCTTGGAATATGATAGAACACAATATGAGTATTAATGGTAAAGAAATTCCTGGACCTCTATTTGATTTTGGATTACTTATTTTCCATAATGGATATGTACTGTCACAATGCGATTCTGGGCCATTTTTTTATCTATCTAAATTAGAAGGTGCATCAGAAGCCAGATTATGGAACAAGATATTTTCTTGGAGTCAAATGAGATTGCATATTCCTTATGGATCAATTAAAGCATGTGTACTCATTGAGAATATTTTATCATCTTTTGAAATGGAACAAATACTCTATGAATTAAAAGATCACTCATTAGGATTAAATTGTGGTATTTGGGATTATGCAGCATCAATAATTTCTAAGTTTGGTGATGATCCATTATTCTTACTTCCTGATAGAAATAAATATGTCGATATAAACAAGCCTTTTTTAAAGAAATATATGGATTTAGTAATTAGGACTTGTCATAAAAGAAATGCTCATGCAACAGGAGGGATGGCAGCTAAGCTTTTACCTCACAAAAAATCAGAAAATTTTGATAAAATAGTACAAAATGTAGTTGAAAGTAAACTGACTGAAATAAAGGCTGGAGTTGATGGATTTATGATTTATGATATAGGATTGATTGATGTTATAAATGATCTTTGGCAAAAATATGGAGGAAGTTATCCAAATCAAATAAAAAAATCTGGAACATCTGAAATAATAACAGAAATAGATTTGTTAACATTGCCTACGGGAGGAGTAACAGAAGATGGTTTAAGGCATAATATTTCAGTTGCTATTCTTTTTATATTTCACTGGTTATGTGGCAAAGGTACATTTGCATTTAAAGGAGCTGTTGAAGATTCAGCAACAGCTGAAATTTCTAGAGCACAAATTTGGCAATGGATTAGACATGCTGCTACTATTGAAAATAAAAACAAAGTTGTTACAAGAAAACTTGTTTTTAATGAAACTTTAAATATTTTTAAAATTTTACTGGAAACATATGGAAGAGATGAATCTTTGAAAAAGAAGCTTACAATTGCCTTCAATGTATTTTTAGAGATTATTAATCATAGAGATTTTCCAGAATTCATAACAACATATTTAAATGATTCATATATTTTTAGAAAAATACACGCCAATCTGTAAATAAAAAATGTAAATCTTTTTTTATAAAATAAATTTTTCATAATTATATAGTTGTAATATTTTTTAGAACCTGTTTTATTATAACTTCTAAAAGTATATTTGCCATACCGTAAACTTTATAAGTTCAGACAAAATATACCGATCATTCGATCATACCATCTACTGGCAAGTTGTTTACCTCTCTGAGTAGAATATTGACAGATCAATGAGACAATGATATAAACCAAGAAAACATAACCTGTTTGTTCTGATTGTTATGCTGCACCTCTATACTATTTCAATTTGATATTAAAATATAAACACTAAAAGATGTTGTTATATATTTATGAAACACATATAGTATAATTTTTCTACAAATTTTTCTACAAATATTAAAAATGCCAGAACGAATTGAAATATGTAAGTACAATGTATTTTGCCTTTGAAATATTTTGATCTGTGTACTTATAAAACAATTTTAGTTTATAATAATAATAATAATAATAGTTAGAAAGTTTTTAAAATTTAAGATTTTAAAGATTAAATATCTTGTAGTGCCATTTTAAAAAATTTTAAATACATAAGTTTTTTGCATTTTTTAATACTTTCTCATCAATGATAATTAATTTATTTTCTAGCTGTGATTCCTCAAGATTTGAGGCATGAAGAAACAATTGTACAAATTGCTGAAGCATTAGACGATTTAAATTTTGCAGTTAATCATATATTCAGTTCTATAAACGATAGAATTTCCGACAATACTAAAAGGTAATCATTAATATTATACAGTACTTCTACTTGATTTAAGAAATAAATTATTAATAATTTATTTAAAATTGTATACAAATATCTTTTTAGACTTGGTACTATTCATACTAGAGCAACAAAACTGCAGAAGAGATTAGATTATCTTAGGACAAATCTAAATTTGAAAGCTGTAAAAATGTATTCTGCTGCTAAGTATCCCGCAAATCACACTTACAAAGAATATAAATTAGCTATAAATCCCAAGACAAGGGTCGAAATTCCAGCTAACATAATTTATAAGAGTCCTGTTCCAATATCAGATAAGTCTGATTCACCATTAGCTGCAAATAGTAAAATAGAAAATGGACAATATGCCAGTAATTCAAGTATGCAAGAAAAATTGCAATTTTATTATGTTAAATCCAAGCCACCTAAGAAAGCAAAAATGTATGAAATTGAAAAAGATCAGATGAGGCAAAATATATCATCTATTGATTCTCTTTTACCATTTAATACAAAAGACTCTAAAAGTCTTGTTAATATACAATCTATTCAGACTGAAGATAAAAGTCAGATTGAAGATGCACCTGACTCTATTTTACAACCTTGGCACTCTTCTGAAGTCGAATCTCCGTCAGGTTATCTGTATGCTCCAACTTTGGGAGAGGTATGAAGATCAGTTTAACTTATAAAAATCTTCCCACATGAAAATATTATGAGATCTCATATGAGATCGTAATTGAAACTAACAACGATCTCGTATGAAATCTCATCTGCAATTTTCTTTAGTTAATAAATAATTTATTTTTACTGTAAAAGCATTAATAAATATTATATTTTATTGAATATTTAGAAATAGAATGAAATCAAATATTAACATTAGTAAAATGTATTGATAAAACTTTATTGCTCTTTTTTCAGATTCATTAAAATATATACTGTTTATTCATACTTTTACATCAACAATAAATTATTTACTAATTAATTAAAATTGCAAATGAGATCTTATATGTCTGAAATTTGTATAAGGATCTCATATGAGAATTATATGAGAACTCATATCAGATCATTGTTAGTTTGAATTACGATCTCATATGAGATCTCATGAAATATTTTCATGCAGGTTGATACTATTTTAATTGCATTGTAATATGAGAAAATAATTTATTTTTCTTAATGTTCTAAAATAGTACAAAAATGTAACATTGTGGTCATCAAACATAAAATTATTATTCTCCAAGTTAATAATTTTTAGTTGATATCATTCTGTAATGTGTACAAATTAAAATCTTGTTACAGGTACCACAAATGAATGTGCCACTTACACTGCCTGACTTACCAGGAATAGTTGATGATGAACGTTTCACTCTTGACTTGAATTTCCAAAGTCCTATAGCACCTTCTTCTGCAGTAGCCACACCAATTGTTCATAAAGATCTAGCAAGTTTAGCAAGCACAGAACCAGAAAAATTACAGAGTACAGAAAAAATAGCTCCAGATGTTAAGAATCCATCAACTATAATACCAAATTTACCAGATATATCCAGCCCTCCTGTAACATTGTCAAAAGTTGAAGTTCAACCAAAGGAAATTCCTACAGTACTAGAAATGCCAAACCAATCAGTACCACCTCCACCTCCTCCTCCACCTCCACCTCCAGTTTCTCCACCTGAAGAAAATGAGCAGCCTAAGCAAGCTATGAAAAAACCAGCTTCAGTAAAACCACCAGCACCCGAAGATCGAAGTAATTTAATGGCCGCTATTCGTGATGCTGGTGGTGTTGGTAGAGCTAAATTGAGACAGACTATGCCTGCTGATAAGAGTCAAGATCGCTGGTCATCAGCATCAGTTGGAGGTGATCTCATGGCAGATCTTCATGCGAAATTGTCTTTAAGACGCAAAGGTATTGCTGGTTCAGCAACTAATGCTCTTATTAGAATGTCCAGTATGATACCACCACCACCTAAACCCAATGAATCGTCGACTTCGGACAAAAATTCGGCTACCAGTGAGTGCGAGTCTCAAGATGACGATGGATGGGAAGAGTAAGGGTAACAATGATGTCAAGGATACAATTTTTGATAAAATAAATTTATTTTTATTATTAAACTTTTGTTTATAAATCATTTACAACAATTTTGTACAATTCTTATGTGCAGTATTATTTGAAAAAGATCATAAAAGGCATACTTTCCTAAGCTTTGCTGAAATCTCATTTATGGAAAATATTGTGTAACAATTACTGCAACCATATGTATAAAAAATGAAATGATTATCTGTTGAGTATATCTGACAAAAAACTTAATTTTTATAAAGAAACTTTGTTGCAAGAATATTGCATATTATCAACTATTAACATATAAGAAAAAATATATAATAACCAATATACAATAAAATACAATAGAAGTATCAAAATAAACCAATTCCCTAATAAAATCACTAAACCAATTGATTATAACATGTCCAATAACGAAAAATTATCAAAGACCATAAAAATATAGAAATATTTATATGTATATATATTAGGCCTCAGATATGATATGTTTATATTCAAGTGCTAAAATAATTGTGCCATGGAAAGAGGTATAATATTACAGAGGTATAATATTCTATAGATATTTGCATTAAAAAATATATCAAATAATAACATGGCACTAATATGCATACAGCTTATCTGTCAATGTTATTAATATTGCTTTTATCTATATTCAAAATTTGATTATTTTAATATTTTACTTTCAAATACTTTCATTTCGTTTTTATGATTCTGTCCTTATACCGATCCACGTTAAAGAACAAACTGTCATTTAATATCTCAGTCAAAAGAATTATAAATTTACTAATAGAAGAATCATTAAAAAAAATATCGTTATTGTACACATGTTATGTATACATTGTAAAGAACACATTGATAGATTCTTTCTATTAGTAAAAATATAACTAATTTCTTAAAACTTTAACATACTTATAACATTTTTGACATACTGATAAAGTATATAAAGTATTCATAACTATGAATTGCATTGATAATTGTTTTATCCTAATATAGGTAATTGTAAATGCCAGCTATTGACCATTGCTTGTTGCGAGAGAATATATCTGTATGTTATGTCAAACATATCAGATACTTTAAGTCAATAAACAATCCTAGAAAACGGATAATCTATCAACATATTCACTAAAATTATTATAAGCTTGGCGCCAACCAATCTAGGAAATTCTTTGCCACTTCAAAACCAAGGAAGCAGGCAGCATTCGCTGGAAAAGCTCTGAGCATCACAGGTACAACACCTTTATATAAAGCTGATGGTCCTTCGGTCTTCATAAGATTTACAAATACTTCTCTTACTCCCCTTTTATACGTTCCTTCCGGAGCTATCACAGACAAAAATAAATAATTCGTAAGGTATATTATTAGGCACTTAGAATATTAAGAATTTAATATTGATTGATATTGAAAGAATCGATGCTTCGTAGTATATCAATACTATACTTGTTAAGGGTTTATAAACGTAAGAATCAGTACCCTACTAAAAGAAATTCACATGAGAACGCATATAAGATCGCTGATGAGAGCTCATATGGTCGCGCGATTCAAAGAAAAGCCAACTTCAAAGTTTCGCGCGAAGAAAAACCAAAAATGAGCTCATCCTCTGGCTTTTCTGCGCACAAAACTTTGAAGTTGGCTTTTCTTCGTGCCGCGCGACGATTTGTGGTGTCATATGAGATCTCATGTGAGATTTCATACGAGGACCCATTTGTGGCACGATTTCTCACATGAATACTCATATGAAGTATTTTATTTTGATGGATCAACCATATTATCTACGTCATGTGAGTTATCACATGACATAGAGGAGCACAAGAGCGCTCCGAAATACGAAATTTTATTTTGATGAAGCATCCATATCAACATCATATGACTTGTCACGTGACAAATCATCTGATTTTTTATATGATTTCTCATGTAAGGTCGTCGCATGATTTCTCATGGATTGGAATTAAATTTTATGTGAGAGCATATATCGGGGGAGCCGAGATGGGACGTTTTCACACGCCGAGCTGAGATAAGACGTTTTTACGCGCTTGGCCGATATAGGATCTTCTTGCTCCCACCCGACGATATACGATCTCCCATGAGCTCACAAATGTGAGCTCGTCTGAAATCCCATAAGAGATCTCATATGAGTTTCATGTGAGCCCACATAAGTATAGTCATATATATATGAGTCTCATCAGTGCTTTCATATGCGGTCTCGTGTGATTTTTTTAGTAGGGTATCTTATTAAAGATAATTCCCAGGTGAAAATAACTTTTGCGTAAAACTGTCAATAAAAGCAAATAAATGGTAATAACACATAATAACAGGACGATTTTATAGACGCTAATAACAGTTAGAAAGTGTTATGAATTCCTATTAATAGTTATAATACTTGTTTGCATGTATTTGTCTGATGCGGTTTCATGTGAGAACTGGTTTTAGGATACAAAAAAGCAAATAACTGTTAATAACCGTATCAAGTATTATTTAGTGTACATAATAAATTTTGACTATTATTATTAATAGTGAATATTTATTCTTTCAATTTATTGACACTCTCTAGAAAGTATTATTTTTTAATACGCATAACTGCTCATAATTATTGTTAGTGACTGTTATTAATTTTAAGTAACAATTTTATGTAAGGGGATGTGAAATACCGACATAATTTTCAAAAGAATATAACTCATCAAAATACCAATAGAATCATTCACAAAAAATTCTGAGTTTAGGATTTAAGTATACGGAGCGCCTGACAAGCGTGTTTTTTCCAAAAAAAATGATAAGAATTTATTTAATTAAATAAAAACCGTCCTGTCGATAAGTAGGAATCTGCAATCAACCTACTTTTTAAACGCGGATAACTAACGAAAGTGCTAATAGAATCACTCAAAAAATTCCTGCATATAGGGTTTATGGGTACGGAGCGCTAGACAGAATTTTTTTTCCGAGTAGACGCTTGAATTATTGATTTAAAAAATTTTGAAATTCACGGTTTCACATTCAAATATCTATCTCAATTTACATATTTTTGCTTATATTGAAGCTGACGCACATTCTTTTAATTATATAGATTGTGTGCTTCAAAAATTTTGATAATATGAAAATTGGTTGAGAAATTTGAAAAATCAAGTGCAGAAATCTGCAGTTAGGGAAGGCTTCCCCATCAATCATTATCATAAAATTATCGTTATAATCGAAATAAAGTTATAAATTATACAACAATAGTAATATTTAATTATAAATAATAATCATTCATATCTGTTATAAAATTTTTTCTTTCAATAAAAATACAAATCACTGTTATTAGCATTTTTTGCCATGACTTTCATTTGATGAATAAAAAGAAAAACAAATCCAAATAACTGCAAAGAACTGTTACTAACAGCAAATAATTCTTAAAAACTATTATTAAGTGTTATTAGCGTCCCAAATCATGCATTTATAAATTGCAAATAATAAAAAATATATGCAAATAAAATTATATTTAGTTATTAACAATTGTATGCATAATTTATTTCTGCCTGGGTTGTTCATAAGATCACGAATTCACGAGCTTCGGAATTTCCTTTGTAAATTTTTCTAAATAAAGTATGAGATTTTTTGACACTCCGTGCGTAAAGTGCCACTTTTCCACACGCTTGCGTCCGCCAGTAATAGTACTTTCCGATACTAGAGCTATCAAAATGACCCGTGTCAAAAGAGCAAACAAGCCACGAGGTAGGAGCGAATCGGCTCAAAGAAGAGATGATATACGGAGAGAAAGAAACCAGTAAAAATGACCAAACTGTCAAGTAACCCGGAATTAGAAACTCAGGAATTAAAAAAAAAATTATGTAAAAAGTGCGCCTACTTGCCCCGATCTCCCCTATAATAAAATGTTCAAGCGGCATTAAGAAACTTAGAAAACCGTATCAAACCGTACCAAACCTTACCAAACCGCATAGGAAACAACCGTACAAAACTGTAGAAAACTGTAGGTATAAAACAAATTGACTGAAAACCAACGCTTTTGTATATGTAAAGTTTGTACAGTTTTTTACAGTTTCTTATAGTTTCTTATAGTTTCTTACAGTTTCCTACAGTTTCCTATAGTTTCTTACTGTTTTCTTTACATGCCTCAGATCGCATGTTTGTCACCCGAGCCAAAGGCGAGGATTTACGTGCGATCTAGGTCATTCTTTACTTTTCCTGCCTATATAGGTGTGTATAATATACTATTTTTACCTATCTTACAAAAAATTAAAAATAAATTTTTATCTGCAATAATAAATATATCCGCTAATTAGACATTGAAACACAAATCCTAAAACAAATTTTAGTTTTGATGATGTAAAGAAATCAAGAATATTGTTGTTTTAATTTTATGTAATGGTTATTGCTATTATCGTGTTTTTGTAAAATATTTTATTGAAAAAAATGGTCTCGAAGGATAATAAGATAATACCCACATAAGTGGTATCACCTTGCAGATAATCAAAAAAAGAAACACTTTCATAAATTGTTAGATCCCCACCTCGCTTTAGGAGCGGGGAAATCTAAATTTTAGATTATTAGTGATTCGTCATGTTAAATAACAATTATTACCTATACTTATATATAGCGCGACGAAATACATGAGAAAATGAATGGAGCGGTGACCAAATACATCCTACATACGCAATATATTTTCGGAAACTTGAAAGGTTCCAATTTTCACTGTTTAACACGACGGATATCTCGGGCTCTAAATTGACTTTTTATTTAATTCATATAGGAAATGAAAATTATTTGAAAACAAGGGGGGGGGGGTAAACATGTATGTAAGTGTTCCTTTTTGTATTTCCTACAAGGTGGTACCACTTATGTGGATATTGGCTCAGGAGAACTTTTGACCATCTTATCCGCCCAGACTCTTTTTATTCAGTACTTTAGTATGTAAAAATGCATTTTTCGTACTCCCTTAGCAAAATAATATTTTTGTAATAGTATGTGCAAAAAATACAAGTTTGCACACGTTCTTTGTACTTATGTTGATAATATTTTAACGCGCCATATACTATTTTAAGAGAAAGCGCATCAATTTCACTCTACCGTCATAAATAAAGCAATATTTTAATAAATTTTACTTTCTATTTAGGTATGTAACGATTTTTTCTAATGTTCAAGTAAAATTTTTTACGGAGAGATGAGATATTCTTTATCACTTTTCGCGATATGATGTTTTTTAGTGTTGATATATTGCGGAAAAGCAATGTGAATGAAGTAATAGTATGTAAATCATGATGTTTAAAAAATATTGCTACCAGTCTGAAGACGTGATTTTAAAACGTCAGGTGGCATCCCAACAATCCAATTAGCAATTCCGGCACAACCTCCAGCAGTTATGGTTGATAAAAGTCCAAGTTTTCCATCGTCAGTTTTTAATGTTCTTTGCAAGACTTCATAAGTTGTAAAATAAACTCCACTGGCAGGTACATCTGAAAATTAAAAATAAAACGTTAAATTAATTTTGTAATTCTATGTAAAATTAAATATGTGTATCAATTAATAATAGAGAGGATAATGTGTGTGGGCTGAGTAGATAATAGACATCCTGTATGATAGGAACCATTCAAAGCAAACAGATAAGAAGCAATGAGTTCAGTTCCTCTCGGTCCAACTGAACGGACCGAGGCCTCCTATATTATTAAAATTTTTACTGCTCAAACTTAATAGCTTTAAAATGAATTTTTTATTTTTTACATCAATTATTCTGACCGTGGTATGAGAGTTATATAATATAAAATAAATAATATAAAAAAATATGTCCATTGTGTATACTAATTAGTTGCCAATAATAATCATTATTGTTAATTCTTAAAACATAGGGTCTATGTACAGCACAGATAATTGATATTGGTGGTGTATGGGAAGTGAAATGTCCACGAGAATGTTCATGTGAATTTCTTCGTTATGCAGATCTACCTTTACATCAATGGATCAATACAACTAATGATTTTAAGGTAATTTAAAGATATAAGTTGTACATTTTAATAAAAATAATTTGATTATTTAGTTATGTTAAATTGAATTAGGATATCAAGGGTTATAACGAAATATCATAACTATTACATTCGAAAGATTATTATATATATTATTATTGATTAAGTAATTTTGTGATCGTAAACTATAATGAAAAATTTTAACTATTAGAATATTCAGCAAAATAAATATTAAATTGACTGTTTTAATAACAAAATTATAAACTGATTTTTTAGAGTGATTCATTTACACATGACATTGATGAACATCCTCTAGCAGATGAGCTTCTAAAAGTTGCAACATGTGTTGTTTCAGAAAATCCAAAAGATTTACTGGCAAAATTACCTAGAGATGTACAAGTAAGTTATATTTATGATATATTTCATTAAACTATCTTTCACTATTGTTAACATTAATTTCTTTTTCTAGATTTTTACAATCTTAGAATCAGGATCTGGTGATGAAGAAATAATCTTGCAATCGTTGGATATGCAGTATTTTACAGATTTGATATCTTTAGATATTCAAGGAATGGAAACAAGAGATCCTCTAAAAACTAACAGTGTTACAGGAGTGAAAAGTGATAAAACAGGAATTATTTTATCAGCTGACACACTTCTTCCTTTAGGAGCAACATTACTTTATTTAAATCTTGAACGCGTAACATTAACTGCATTGAGTGTTACTGACAAAAGCAAAGCAAACCTTATAGTGAAACCAATGAATCCACCAGAAGATGAATCAAATTTTGATAATGGAAACCAAACTGGTCATAGATTAATATTTTTAAGTCAACAAATAGGTTCTAATAATGAAGATAAAGAAATTCTACCTTATGATATTTATAAACAAGAAACAGAAGGTTATAGAGAGTCTGGAGGTCTATTTGCAGGGTTAAGAACACTGACTCATCTTAGAGTATATGATTGTGCTCTTAAAGATATCTCATGGCATATGTTTGATGGTCTTGACAGTCTACAGTATCTGTCTTTGCAAAAGAATGATTTAAAATTTATCCCAGAATTCTGTTTTTATGGAACTCCAAAATTAAGAGAATTATCACTTGCAAATAACGAGTTATTAACATTGTCAACTGTAGATTTAGCAGGGTTATTGATTCTTGAAAAGCTAGATTTGAGTGGAAATAATTTAACATTTTTATCAGAATTATCATTTCCTCCCTTTCCATCTCTTCTTTTAGCAGATTTTCGTGACAATCCACTTGACTCAATATTTCCAAGGTATTTATTGAAATTTAATACCAAATATAATTAATGAGTTATAATTAAATTTTATTCTAATGAAATGAATTTTTTAATTAGCACATTTGAAATAATGAATAAAACTAGAATGCTGGAGCTAGGTGGGAATGAAGCAAAAATTAAATTGGAAAAAAATGCATTTGTTGGTTTGAAAAATCTAGAAATTTTGCATATATATAATCTTGAAATTCTAGTGCTAGAAAGATTTATTCTTCAAGGAATGCCATTATTGTCCGAGTTAAAATTAAAAGGAAATATTACAAGAGTTGAATTTGATGCTTTCATTGATCTGAATAATATCATTAATTTAGATCTAAGTCATTGTCATATTTCAAAAGTATCAATGGATGCTTTTTACGGATTGGAAAATGTGAAGCGTATTGATCTCTCTTATAATGATTTGGAGTACATTCCTCCAGGACTATTTTCAATACAGCAACAGAAACAATTAAAGGAAATTATTCTTAGTAAAAATAAATTGCTAATGCTACCTCCAGATTTTTTCAAAAGTTTACGTATGTCTAATAAACACTTTCAAATACAAAATATAAGATTAGATGGAAATCCTTGGGATTGCAGTTGTGATATGACAACATGGAATCCACATTTGGTAAGTAAAAAGTTTTGCTTAGCTGAAAACAGAATCAAAACTACAAATAATAAAAAGTAATCTTTTTCTTTTAAATAGGTGAATAGAGCAAAAGAAACAGCGCCTCGATGTTTTACTCCAAAATCATTAAGAAACTGGGGTGTGTTTTATGCCCTTCGTAAGGGTGGACTTCAATGTAAGTGGCCAAAACGTCGACTTAGAAAAAAGCAAAAGAAGGTGGAAAATATAGAAGACAACAACATAATTAGTTAGAGATGAGATATTTCTGAATAAATGTAACCTTTATGATAATTGATTAATTTGAATATTATAATTAAATACAGTTTATAATAATAAAATAATAATTTTATTTACCTCTTAACAGTGTCGCGCATGAGCCTTTGAAAATACTTCTCAACCCACCTTCGGCATAAAGCTTTTTAACACAGTCAACAGGACCATTATACTTTGGTTTAGCATCCCCATGTTGTATTTGTAAAAGACATTTAATTCGCTCTCCAGGAGCCATAATAACTGTTGTAAATATACCACTGAAAGCTCCAGCATAAAATAGTTGCAGCTCTGACAGTTTTTCATTGGGTTCATTTTGCTGTAATTTTTTTCCTATTCCAAAGCCTAAAAAGCTCATAGCAAATATTGGAGCCACACCGACAAGTGGTGCTCCCATACCTTGAAATAACAAAACAAATTAGTGGATGTTGCATGAACGAAACGCATATTTTTGTTAAATGTAGCAACAATAAAATGACAAAAAGTACCCTTGTAAAATCCTCGGAAGCCTTCCTTTGTTAAAGTCTTTTTGGCACAATCCAATGTTCCTGCATAAAGTGCTTTCTGGTTGGGCCCAGGAACGGGCATAGTCTGGAGTCGTACCTGACGAAAGTAAGGCCCAAATTAATGAATGATCCATCGTAAAAATTTGAAAAATAAATTCGGTAAGCAAACACGCTTGAATTACATAATACTCGCATAGTCTGCAAGTCATAAAACGTGCAAACAAGGCAAGTAACGAAATAAATAAGGCCAGAAAAATGACGTGTCATAACCTTACTTTAATCGTATCCAGAGGATGGCCCGCGAGGATGGTGCAGACTCCCCCGAAGCCGCCGCTCAGGAAGTACTTGATGGGACTTACGTTTTCCGACATTTTGCCGACTTAATTGACCTACTTATATTTAATAAAATAACTATTAAAAAAGCCCGAATACACGGAGCTTAGAGAGCGGCGGGGCGGGGAGCGCAAAAAAGAGCGGACGACACGAGTTGCAGGCTGTGTGCGCGAGGTAAGGTAGGTACTTATGGGGTATACTTATGCCGAAAACGGCCTGTGCGAGCAGAGTCACGACTCACGCCGTCACGCGGGCGAACGAGAATCATTTTACTTTCAGCCGACAGAATCGTCCCAGCGGCGGCCTGGGGTCAAACCAATGAAGAATGCAGATTGCTTTCTATTAAGCTTTATCATCGGTACGCTCGCTTTATTTTATACCGGCTACACCGCGTGGAACGCGTCGCGACGCAAGCACCGACCACCGCATACGCACACTAAGTACTTAGTAGTATATGTTAGCTCTTCAGTGTGTTATTTGCATGCGCGTTATATATTCGCTCGACCTAGATGGATTTTTATTCACGATACATGCAGAGATTTATATTCTCGTGATTTCAGATGTGCTACCGCTGCAGGTGCAGATATCGATATAGATTTTTATCAATTAACTTATATGGAAAATAATCTAAATTATAGCCAATAGAGAAAAATAGGTAGCAGCAATTTTCTTCACCCCTCTTAACAAAATTGTAAAATTACCGCAAAAGCCTAAATTTTTATTTGATTATAAAAAATATTGCTTCGAAATGAAGTCTTTTTACTTAGAGTTGATTAGAAAATATTTGATAAACTCTATACAAATACGTACAAAAACGCGTTATTTCAACATTATTATTTTAAAATCTATATGGATATATATATAATATATATATATATATATAATTTAGGTGTAGAATAAATTGTGTAAGCTTGTATTGGCTATAGAATCGGCGTCAAATAATGTTAGTTTACACTTAAAATACAAATAATTAGTTATATATTAGCAGATGAGCTTGTTTTTTTATTATTATTATTTTTTTTTTATTATAGAAGACTATCTAGAAAGGCATAAGACCAATATTATTAGTTTAAGCTTCCAAAATAAGAAATCTAATGAAAAAATTTTAAGTATTTTGATTTTCTAAAATCTTATGTCCTAAGATATTTTTTAATTTTATTTACAACAATACCGCATCTTTAAATATTATTCGACTCTTGGTTTTTTGGTCTTGTATTGTTCAGAGAAGAATTCTTGATAGATTCACTAATATAACTCAAAAATAAAAATGTCTTACATTTCATTAAACTTTAGCTTTATAAAATAAGAACTCCTTTTTTAATAGTTAACTGTACACTTTGAAATGTTTAATTATTTAAAATTGGTATAATATAGTTAATTTTTTATTTTTGGTTAGTGGGTCTGTCAATAACTCTTTGCTGAACAACATAAGATCAAAAAACCATAAGAATCAAATAAAATTTAAAAATTCGATATTATAGTAAATACAATTACAAAATAATTTACTGCAAGGAAACTACCCGACGTGTATCTCACCGATTTTCTTGACTAGCACATCCAAAAATATTAGAAAAGTATTCTTTTACGTGCTAATTAAAGTTTACCCCCGAAAATCGTTTTATTCATAATATCTCGAAACCGAATTAAAATTTTGGAATAAAACGAAAGCCAATTTATTTCGTTTAAAAAAACGCTTATGTACAAATTTCTTTTACTCCAAAGGGTTGCTATTATTTTAGAACTTTCTTTTTCTTTTTTTTCCCTAGAAATTTTTAAATTAAACGAATCTTATGAAATATCATACTATAATAAACATTATTAAGATTTAAAGTTAACGTGTCTTGGAATTAAAAAAAAAAATATTTTCAAAGGGGTAACCCTAAAAAGACTTACCTGCGTACCTTAATGATTTTCTTAATATTTTAATGTATTGTAAAATATGAAAAGAAATATAAGAAATATATTTGTACGCAATTATACAAGCAGTTGAGGGGTGCAAAACATGCTTATAGTTCACCCCTGAAAAATGATTTTTTTAATATCTCAATCACGAATTGAAATTTTTTCAATGACATCAACGCTTATTTATTTTTTATAAAAATGCGTTTTTGTCGTAATCGCTTTTACCCTAAGGGGTTGTATCCCTTATTTATCATAAGGGTAAATATGATTTTTTTCTTTTATTTACCCAGAAATTTTTAAATCAACTCATTCTTATTAAAAATCATTCTACTATGTACGATATTGAGATTTAAAGTTGACGTATCTCGGAGTTTTAGGAAAAAAAATATTCAACGGGATAACCCCTAACAACAGTCTTCTGACACGTACTGTCATAATTTTCTTAATGTTGTAATACATTGTACAATATGAAATAATATAAAATAATTAGAGATATATTTTCACTTGCTCATATGTCGATTTAAAAGGAGAAAAGCACCCTTACAGTTCATCCCCGAAAAACCCGTTTTTTTTTTGTCATAAAACCGAATTGAAATTTCTTATCAAAAAACATCAATGCATTTCTTAAAAAAAAATTTCGTGACTTTACTCATGTTCTCATTGGCTGCTCTTTTTTGTGAGATTTAATAATATTTTGTAAGAATCTTTCTATTATAAATAAACATATTAAAATTCAATAAATTAAAACTTAAATTTAACGTGTATGTTGCGGCCTAAAAATGGAGGGATTTTATTCGTATATGAAACATTTGAGAAAATGCACGTAACTGAAAATAAATAAAAGTTTCTCAATCAGCTATTATGTATATTTTAAACACATTATATATATTTATAACTTTCATTAAAATGTTTTTTTTTATTATAATAAAATTTTTAAAATTGCAGACGTTTCAAGTTTAATCAATAAGTATATATAAGTAATGTATCAAAGCTAAGAATGTTTTGGTAGACAGCTCGCTCTTCCTTTTTTATAGGCATTGTATTGTATGTATATTATAGGTCATCGAGTGTCAAACATTTATTTTTATCCAGTATTCACATCAGCAGCGAAAACAAAATGCGGTATAGTTATAATTGGATTCTAAAAAGTTTTAGTATTAATATTCAATTAAATTAAAATTATCTACAAAGAAAAAACATTTTTCTAGATTTATTAAAATTTAAAACCATTATGAAAATAAGTAAGTAATGTGACAATTAGGAGCATAGGCAATAATTCAAGATACAAGCAAATTATGTTAAGAAATATTTTGCTATGTAAAAAAATCTTATAAAAACGTTTTTGGAGTTAAACTTAATGTGTTCTTTTTTCATAATCTTCGCGATGTATGTATGTAACATCAATATTCAATATTATGTATAGGATGATTAATCTGTATTGTAACGGCCTAAATCGCGTCCTATAGGCACGCTTTCTCTCAAAGCGGATCTGCCGATGACGACGCGCCAACTGTTACAGTATTCAAAAATAGTCAGATTTATTAAAAAATAAATAAATAAAGTATGTGACCCCTCGTGTAAAAGCGATTTTCGCAAAAGCGTATTTTTCAAAGAAAAAAATTGTCTTTGGGTTTATTGCAAAATTTTAGATTGTTTCTATGAGAATACAGAAAATCACAGATTTTTCGGGGATTTTTCTCTCCTTAAGGACGATCTCTTGGTCGAAACAGCAGTTTTAGAATTTTAAATTTTTAAGACGATAGTTACTATGCTATTGTTACAATTAAAGACAAAAACTTCAATAATTTCCTTAAATTTTGTTGTTTTTTATCCGATCTTAACGAAATAAACCTAATTTTGTTCGTTAAGAAATTTCAAGGCGATTATCCATGGGAAAATTTATGATACGAGTTA
This sequence comes from Torymus sinensis, assembly GCA_030522985.1. Classification (NCBI taxonomy): domain Eukaryota; kingdom Metazoa; phylum Arthropoda; class Insecta; order Hymenoptera; family Torymidae; genus Torymus; species Torymus sinensis. Next base: position 579 of record JAPYZP010000400.1, on the reverse strand, counting down.
CCAGTACGGCAAAATATCGTTTTGTTTATTAAAACTTGACCTTATGCTTTTCTTATACAAATTGATATTGTTCCGTACTGGTAACTTGTATCATAAATTTTCCCATGGATAATCGCCTTGAAATTTCTTAACGAACAAAATAAGGTTTATTTCGTTAAGATCGGATAAAAAACAACAAAATTTAAGGAAATTATTGAAGTTTTTGTCTTTAATTGTAACAATAGCATAGTCTTTAATTGTAACAATAGCATAGTAACTATCGTCTGAATTTCTCTGAAAAAAATTTTTTTATGTTCCCTCTAGTATATATTTGTTACATATACTAACACTTGGAATATTATTTTTTTTTTATTATTTATTAAGACCAGAAGAAAAATATACAATAAATTATACAATAAATATACAATAAATTATACAATAAATATACAATAAATTGCACATGATATCACCTTACAATAAGTAATCCAGCAGAGGAAAATAATTTCCTGTTCGCTGGTCTGGCTCGATATAAACTAAAAAAACTTACATACTAAGACTTAAATACTAAAATAACTCATCACTGCTTTTATTTTATGCAAA
>JAPYZP010000399.1:0-46438 GCA_030522985.1 Torymus sinensis | reverse complement strand
ATTAAAAAATTTATTTTTCTTGTAAATATTGATATTTTTTCAGTTTGTTTACACTAAAAACTTGAAATTAAACTTGTGCAATTAAACCGGTTATATAAGGATAGTATAATTTTCCTGACTTCTGGAGCCCGTACCAGCATATTATTTCATACATCTCACTTTGCTATTTACATCGAACCGTCATTTCCTACCCTAAGTGAACCTCAAAGTGGAACCAGTAATTTTTCATACTTTCCTCCGTAGCAGCCCATGCGGGCCTTATTAGCATGAATTCCCCGGTGCCCCACTCCAGCTCCCATTTGGCATATGGATTACGTCGTCAACTTCATTCCCCGTCGCAAAAAGAAAAAAAAAATCTGGTGCGCGCTTGCGGCGATAAGACGCTTTCTCCGAGCGCGCGAATGATATACGCACGTGCGCGAGATACTCGCTATCTCTGTGCGATGTCAGGCTAGTTCGTCAGGCTATGTAGCTCAGGGAGGAAAACGATATTGGAGTGGCCGTCGAGTTATAATGCTGGCAGTTGTAAAATTCTGATTGTGCACGCGAGCTGCGCGGGAATTTTCGATAGTCCGGAAGTTTACGTCGATTACGAATGTGTGTATGTGTAAATATGCATCGACTGAGGAACGAGGTTCATGAAAATTTCAGTTTATTGGCATTGTTAACAACTTTCTTGCTTAAGAATGTTTATAATGTTTATATGGATTTCCCATTAACCCTTGATCACACTTGAACATGTCTATAAATAGTTGTATATGCGAGTTGATGCTTATATTTATCATCTTTATCACAAACTGCAAACATCAGAAGTACAAAACAACCGAAATTCCGTGCAGAGAGAATTATCAGACTTTTTTTTCTCTCAAAATACCGAAAATAAAAAAGCAGGTCGCTTTGCACAGTGCTTAATATACGCATAATTATACTGTTTAACATGCGATTACCACGACAAAAAGATGCCAATTCACCCGCATACTCCCTTTTAACCTATTTTTTATTTATTTATATCCCGGGCGGGATATTCGCCTTGAAGAAGCCTCGTGAATGTTATCCGTTAGACATCTGGAGTAACTCGACTATAGTAAATTATTCACTGTACATATACGAGAAACTTTGCAACTTTGCGAAAAACGCTCGCTCGCTTCTCCGAGTTATACGTTTCTTCTTTTCCTAATAGATTGAATTGGCTGAGTGAAGTCTGCAGTGAAGCACTTAATATTCCGACCACATCGTTGCACGAACGTCGCTATAAATTAAAGCGAGCGTAAGAGGTTTGAAGTGCAATGTTATCAAGATTATACAAGTCAATCGGACACTTTATAGATATAACTACGTCTTATAACAACGTCCGTCCAATCGTCGGTAATTCGTGCCTCTTAATTGTATGTACTTCGGGCGTGAGTTCGGGGCCTAAAAAATAATATGCAAATAGACGCAGATATATTCGATAGCGCGACTCTTTCTGATCGGTCTCGCCAAATAGTCGGGAGCAGAATGCATCGCTGCCAAAAGTTCGATCGCGCACGTGTGCGCGGCATAGGCGCGTAATATAAGTATAGGCGGTGGCGATTCCCTCCTACTTTAACACACTTGCCGCTCTGGATCCCGCGCAGCGCTCGCGCGCCGCACGAAATATCGAACAGTCGGCGGGCCGGCGTTGATACGCGCCTCTTTCTCGCCGGCGCCGAAAAAGGTCGGCGTGCTCTCTCGCCGAGACCTTGAGTCGCCGGCTAGGCCTCGTGTGTTATAATACACGGTGCTCCCGAAATGCGGAGCGAGAGGCGCGCGTGCCTCGACGGTATATATATAGGGTCTGTAGAGATAAAGCTGTGTTTTGCGTGTCGACTTTTTCCTACAAACTTTTTTATTCTCGTACTGTATATATTACGCTTTCGTTGTGATTAAATGACAGCGATTAGAAAGCAAGCGATTATCGCACGCCTTTGCAAATAAGATTGAGGGGCCCCGGAGTTGATTTTCGGAGATAAGGCGTGGATAATGGAAAATATTCAGTTAAGGGTTCCCTCCGGAACCGGCTGACCGCACTAAGTTATGTATACGTGAACAATTTGTAACGAAAATTTTCTTCTTTTGGGGAAAAGCAAGAAGCGTACATATAAAACAATTTCTTCAATATATATTTTTCTTGGGTATCGTAAAAACGTTTTGGTTACGTAAAAAGTTCAATCAAATAAAAAGAATGCACGTCGAAAGTCGAAGTTTGCTATTGGGTTATTCATTGTCGTAAATAAAAACTGAGTTAAAGAATTTATCAATGACAAAGATCTCTGATGGATAATTGAATTCGTGCCTTATTTATTAGTTGACCTTTTGATTGTAATAGATCATCTTTTTGACTGACGATTAATGAAAGAGTTATTGGATGAATATTTCATAGGGGCTATCTATTTTTTATTGAATGAGAGTACGTGGATAAAATGGTCAATTGTAGAAGATTTCCGTGTACAAAAAGAGCTTTATGGGGATTTAATTTAAATGTAAATTATTTCCATTCGTCGAGTTTTATGGGGATGTAAATCTTCGAATGAGAATCTGTCGACGTGACCTCGTTATTTTTTAAAGCAATCAAAATTAGATTATTTTTTTTCTGTCAAAAGTCTAAAATCTCACAGTTTCAAAAACCATATTTGAAATCTGGAGCTTTACATAAAAAATAAACTTATAGAAAACATTGAAGTAATTTATATTTTGAATTCCAGGTTGACTGATCGGCAGCGACTGCGACAATGACGGCGCTGAGAATGTTGACGGCACCGGGCCTGCTGCTCATGGCTTTGAGCCTCGCGGTCTCGATCACGGCAAAAACCTGTCGCTTGAAGTCGATCTCCACGGAGGATTACGTGATCGCCTGCAGAGTGTTGGACCTGACTGGGATTGAGATGACCTGTCGGAGCGACAAGGCCTGGTCTAGTTTCTTCGCCGATAACCACGGCATGCTCAATGCCACCGTCGATACTCTGATCTTCCGCAACTGTACCTTCCCCGAGGACGTCAGCCTGGCGAATGTGACGCAGACCCTGTTGGGATCCTGGGATCCCGGAAAGTTGGAGCTACATTTTGTAGAGTCGCGCTCGTGGTTCAGCAAGCAGAGTCTCGGAGGCTTCAAGAGGCTAAACAAGCTGGGCATCAACAGGAGCCTCGTGGGCCTAGGGAACGCGGAGCTTCTGTACGATTTGACTCTCGATATTGAGATGAGGATCGAAGAGACAGATCTGAAGAGAATCCCTGAAAACTTTTTCAAAAAGTTCTTCAAAGCACCGCCGAACATGGGCTACCTCTACATCATCAATAACAAGCTGGAGAAGATCGGGCCGAACGATTTTACCGGACTCGGTGATCTACCAGAATTGTACCTGGTAAACAACTCTATCGGGGAGCTCGAGTCAGGAGCCCTGGAGCCACTAGCCCAGCTCCAAATCCTCGATATCGGCGAGAACCGACTGAGAACTCTCCCGCCCGACGCCTTCAAGAATAACGACAAGCTGAAGATGTTTCGCATCTCGTTCAATCCCCTCGATTCACTGCCAGCCGAGCTACTGCGCGTCGAGAACAGTCGTCTTCAGTCGTTTACAATGAAGAACTGCAACGGCAACCTTCGCACCCTGCCGCCTGGTTTCTTCAAGAACCTGAAGATGCTGACCGACGTCAGCATAGTGCAAAGCCATCTGACGTCCCTGCCAAGTGATTTGTTCGGCAGTAGTGGCTACCCGCTCGTGAGACTGGATCTGAGCTACAATGACTTGCCGACACTGCCCGCCGGAATATTCCAGAGGATGAGCAACCTCACGTACCTCAACCTGCGGATGAACAAGCTCGAATCGCTGCCCGCCGGAATATTCCAGACGATGAGCAACCTCACGTACCTGGACCTGCGACTGAACAAGCTCGAATCGCTGCCCGATAATGTCTTCGACGGGACGAGCTTGGAGGACCTCTTACTCAATCACAACCGTTTACGGAATCTGTCCACGTGAGTTTATATTATATACTTATGCCGCTTTAAGCATTCGCTCATCTCACTTTCAATTGATTCTCCCATTATTTTAGGGAGGTTTTCAATGGACTGAATGGTCTCTTGACGCTGGACATGTCGTTCAATAATCTGATCGAAATAGGATCTGATCTGTGCCCACATCGTACAAGTAGCTTGCAGAACATCGATCTGTCATACAATCAGCTGACTTTGGAAAACTTCAAAACTTCGATACATTCCATGTCCAAACTCGTAAATTGCCACAACATTACTCACATGAACCTGGCATACAACAATGTATCAATCATATTTTCGGACTGGAAATCGAACAAACGTTTGAAATACCTTAATTTGAACGGTAACCAAGTGAAACGTATCAATGTAAGAGCTGTTTCTATCTTATCGAAACACATTATATTTTCATAACTATAACTCGATTTATATATGCTTTTCAGTCCAACGATCTTTTTGAACTGCTGAACACCGACTCTGCTTTGTATCTCGAATCCAACCCATTGGATACGATCGATCTGACCGGCTTCGAAAAAATGGTCGTAAACAATAGGAAAAAAAACCCAAATGTCAAAAGCAGAAATGCCTCCGTGCATTTAGGCAACAACACCTTGAACTGCGATTGCAAATTCATCGAGTTGAGCCGCTACTACGCGAAAAGAATGGACCCAGGGGTCTACGAGGAGTACCAGATATTCCACAACGACGCCCAATGCGCGTCCCCTTCGCGATTCTCCAACGTCCTACTGATCCAGCTCAACTCAACCGACCTCTCGTGCATGACCAAGTCGTCTGAGGCAAGCGACGCCTGCCACCAGACTTGCACCTGCTGGGACTATCCCGGCAAGGGAACGCTATCCGTTGACTGTTCGAACAGGAATCTGACGAGCGTACCCAGCAGCATCGGCAACCCTCACAACTGGACCATCGAGCTGAATCTGTCGGGCAACAAACTGCGGGAAGCTCCGTCCCTCAATCGTTCCGACCTGCTCAACGTGACGACGCTCGACCTGTCGAGCAACAACATCAGCTCCGTGTCCTGCGCTGTCTTCTCGCGCTCTCTGCACACGCTCGAGCTCCACAACAATAGCATCGCGCGGCTTAGCGACGAGGTGGTCAACTGCCTGTCGAACGAGAGCCGACTGAGGAAGCTCACCCTCCACGAGAACAAGTGGATCTGCGACTGCGACGCGCGCCAGCTGCTCACCGTCTACCAGAGGAAGATATCCAAGCTCGGGCTGCGCGAGCTCGTCTGCTTCGACACGCGGCAAAATCTCTCGGCCGTCACGGTGAACGAGCTCTGCCAGCGCCCATTGATGATCATCATCGTCGGCTGCACCCTGGTGGCCTTCTTCGGCCTCGTCATCGGCTGCCTGGTGGCTCTGTATTACAGGTACCAGCAGGAGATCAAGATATGGCTGTACTCGAAGCAGTGGTGCTTGTGGTTCGTCACGGAAGACGAACTGGACAAGGACAAGCAGTACGACGCCTTCATCAGTTTCTCGCACAAAGACGAGGATTTCGTTATTAGGGATATCGTGGCCACGTTGGAGTCCGGCCCGAGGCCGTACAAGCTCTGTCTGCACTACCGGGACTGGCTGGCAGGTGAGTTGCCATCGGTGATGGCCATGATTTTAAGCGCGTCTTTCTCACTACGATGTCGTTATTACAAATTGACACACTTGTTTTGCAGGTGAATGGATACCCGCGCAAATAGCTCGCTCAGTTGAAGAATCGAGGCGGACGATCGTCGTGTTGTCTCCGAATTTCATCGAGAGTGTCTGGGGTCGAATGGAGTTCCGGACAGCGCACAGCCAGGTAAATTGTTTGCTTGTAGCGATGCGTAAGTTGAAATATTTGACGAAACGAGCTTACGAAATCTTAAATGCCCCACAGGCATTGAGCGAGGGCCGAGCCCGTGTCATAGTCGTCCTCTACGGTGAGATCGGAGACACAGAGGAGCTGGACGCGGAGCTTAAGGCCTACCTCAGTATGAACACGTACGTGAAGTGGGGCGACCCCTGGTTCTGGGACAAGCTGCGATACGCCCTGCCGCACAAGTCCGAGCCGTCGAGGCCACGAGCGCGCAACACTCGCATCGTCGAAAATCATCTGAACCAGTTGCCGATGAGCAATCGCAATGGCAACGCCTTATCTCAAGTGGTGGCTTTGCCAAATTCCACTGCCTCGTCAACGGATTCGGACAGGCTGCTTGAGAGAGAGAATGGAACTGCCGCCACCTGCTAACACTCGCGTTTTCGTCGCTTTACGAATGACAGCTATATATCGGTGTAGCTTTTTTTTAACAGATCTCCCGAATAGTTTGAGCGGATTGCAAACAAATTCTACGAAGCTCACTTGAAATTATCCGAACGAATTTTAAGTTGGCGAGTCTGCTCGAAAATTTGTTTAGCATAATGCTATCCATTTGCAATCATAATTTATTTTATAATATATTTATTATAAGTCACGCTTTTAGCAATCGTTGAATTATATAATCTATTTAGATGTTTTCTTTTCGCCTTTCGAAGAAAGTACACTTCAAAATAGAAAAACTTCCGGAATTTAAAATTATATGAATATTAAAAAATGATGTTAAATTTTGATTCAATGTTGAAGATTAATGTAAAGTATTCTACTTGTACCCTAAGTATTTATCGAATAATTTACTTGTGGTAAAAGCTAAAATACTATACGTACAGTATCGCCACTAGTATATGGTACTGTGCATTACTAAAAACTGCATTGAAAGAAAATTATAATTTAAATTCACAAGAAACAAAATATTAACATTCACATTTTTAATTAAGAAAAATGTTAGAAAATTACATAAATTACATAACATTTACAGTCGTTTCAAAAATATATTATAAAATCAATCATTTAAGGTAGTACTGTCGCTACAGAATTACCGTTGAGATTTCGACGAGACTTAACATACTTATATATTTTCGTCTAAAAATGACTCAACAAAAATTTGGTGGGGCCAGCTGCCGTGAGAAAAAGATATTTTGTAAAAATTATCGTTCAGTTTTTGTCGAGAATTTTTGTAGTAAAAGATAAATATTTGAAGAATATTTATCATTTTCGAAAACTATCATTAGTGAGATATACGTATTAAAAAAAATTAATTGAAAGCAAAAAAACATGCATTTAAGCTTAAAAAATAAGTCAAATCAGCTTCTTCATGGAACTTTTTATTAATAATTAGGTTGAATAGAGTTATTTAATGCCGACGAATAATCATTATTTGGCTTATGTTCATTTATGCGGCTTCTTTCGAAAGTATATCTCGTGAATAAATCAGAAATAAAAAGTGCACTCATATTGACTAGCGAAGTAGCAACAGTACTATACCTTTAACTATATGAATTATTTTACAGTAATTTTTTTTACCTCATGAATAAACATTTTCCCAAGTCTTACATATGAGATGTTTGAGACTGATGAACAGTAACTGTTAGTAATTTCGTAATAAAAATTCATTCCTACGATAAAAAATATAATAATTGATTTCATTTTATCTGTAAATCAAACTTTCAGGATATCCATTTATTACTAAATATATATTTTCAGAAAACAAGGCTCATACAAAATTTTCTCACCAAAAATACATAATACATTCATGCATGAGAGTGTTCTTGAAAATTTTAAATTACATTTTGATGGGAATTGGAAGAATTGTATATCTTCACAAATTCATTTTATTAAAGCATTAAAATTATGCTTTATAAATCAGTGACAAGAAACCAAACTTATTTTTCAAAAATTTCTTTAAAATACTAAATCTTTTTGTACATATATGTAAGTAGGAATACATAGTAATGTGAATTTATCACATATGACTGTATATCAAAGAGATCACTGTGATATAATCATTTACTCGTGCTGTATTCATGTTATGTTAGTTGTACTGTAAGAAAGTTTATGTAACTTTGTATGTATTGTTGATTAAAAATCTCTTCAAACCTCTTCAATTAAATACAAAAATCAGTTATAATACGCGATTAAATGAATATCAATATATTGAAGCCAGTATTTTACATGCATTATTGTAAATTCGGTATCCTTAATAAATGTATAATTTTTCTATGGTACTGTAATATTTACAACTTCAAAAATTTTTCATATTTTAGTCTATACTACTTTAAACGGTTTTACTTTTCATTTGATAGTTATTAAATATATAAAACATGAAAAGAGGCATTTTGTAAGCATTTCGATATACCGCGCTGTTCTACCGTAATCGACATTTGTAATATAATTTGTATAAACTTTATGACTGAGTAGCCTAAACGTTACGATAATGTAATTATAACTTTGTATATATATAGCATAATGTAATGTCAATGAGAAAATAAAAATATTTTTTTCTAATATATTTACTCTTTTATCATATGTAGATTAAAATTTTTTCCCAATAAAGGAAAATTGTATCAAATTTTTGTGACCATTTTGTAATTTATGCATCATGGGTATTCTTTTACTTATTTTATTTGTTTCTAAAAACACATTTAGATATTTTTATTTATGAGAACAAACCAGCTATGCTGAAATGATCATATTCTTTGCATGATATGGTATAACAAAGCTTTTATCTTTCCTCTTTATCTTTTATATTCAAGGTTTATTATATTAATTAAAGTAAGTGGAATATTTTATATACATATAATAAGATAGCATAAATTGAATGTATCAATAGCGAAATAAAATTAAAAATTATAATTAAAATCAAATAAAAATTTAAAACGTTTAATCAAATCTACGAGAGTAAAGATGAAACAACTACTTATTTTTTAACACAATATTATTTTATATAAATCCGCGAAGTATACAACACAATATTTACTTATACTTATAACTATTAAATGCTACATTACATTAAGTTCACTGGAAATACAAATCATTGTACTTTACATTTAAGTATTTTATGTTGCTATAACAAAATTTAAGTCTTACTGAAATATAATGAAGTAATTACAGTGGAAAAATCACAATGAACATTCAGAACTTAGCCTCTTCAGTGCATAAATAATTTCTTATACTTTACAGGAAAATATTCTTTGTACATGTATAAATCTGTATCTGTACATTTCACCCGTACTTATTAAGTAACGTCTTTTAAGGCGCTTCTTTTCAGTTTGACTTTTAAGTACAATAAAAAACTTCGGGCGCATAAGATATTTTCTTTGTTATAAATTATTTAAAAAAGGATAGGAAAAATGACTAGGCATCCAGCAGTTCATCGTCGTCACTGTCTGTTTCTATTACTGTTGGATCAGAAGTATTTAAGAGTAAATGACATTCTTCCATGGTATTCACCTGCAATAATTAAAAATGGTTATGATTCCCCTGAATAAAGGTAAAAAAAATTAAAATGTTCTTTCCAAAATTCATTTATTTGTAAAGCTGAAACTTGTTAACCCTTTACAGAATACTTACACCAAGTATTACTTCAAAACATAAATATAAAGCTAATTTATTGTATGATGTATAACAATGTAAACTTCTTATAATAATACAAAAGTTTATAATCATACAAATTAACGCTTTGGCAAATATTATTTCATTCTTTTTTTTTCTTTTTTATTATACATTATTTAAAACTAGTATAAAAATTTATTTCGAAAATATGATTTTATAAAATAGATTTTTTTTTATAGAAATATAAGAATGTTCAAATATGACTCAAGTACTTATGAAATATTATATAAAGATAGCGATCTTTGTTTAACTACTAATACGAAAAGTTAAAAATTTTCTATCAGATTAAATTGGTTAGAAGAATATATTATGAAAAATTATTTTGTATTAGTAGTTAAACAAATTTTATTCATCTGAATAAAAATGTTTGAAAAAGCTTAACACAAATATATCAAAAGTTCTTAATGCATGCTAAAATAAAACAAAATTAATTTATAAAGCTATTATTTTTAAAGCTACGCAGTTGAATAATGTCAACGTCTATATAGAAGAAAAGTTTATTTTGTAACACATAGGTAAACGATTTTTGCGGTTTCTTGGCTTAAAAATCGGGCAGTAAGATGCTTCTTCTCTGATTAGCGGGCAGGAATAGCTCATTACCGCCCGTTGCTGACCTGTTTTCGCTTGACCGTTGGGAATCAGCGATTCCCGCCCATTGCTATAAAATTACGCTAAATGGAAGAAATTAAGCTTAATCCCCCAAAAAATTAAATGTATTACAAAAAATATGGTATACACCAAGGAACGCTTTTTGACCTCGTGTATTTACAGCAAACTTCACACTTGGTTTGAAAAAGTCCACTTTCCAATGGAATTAGACGTTCAATTATTTTTTAATTGAATTGTCGATTTACAAAAATATATCTGAAATTGACAATTATTTTTAGAGGAAGAGCTTTGTAAAGCACTTATTTTCTCTGATACTTTCATTAATACATATATGCAATTATGCATATAAAGATTCTTTAGTAAGGAACATGGAAAGGAAGTTAATACGTTTATCCAGGTATAGGATAATGTAAATTTGAAAGCAAGACCAACTTTCTCAGTCTGAATAACGTTAATACTGTTGTTACATTTGTAATTCTCGCCGTAAGTCTATCGCATAATTACAAATGTAATTTAACGAGAGACGATGTGCGAGGTCTTTTTTTGCAACATACCCGGGAGTACTTCACGCGATCACAGTTTCTCGAAGTTGAATTGGAGATCATTTCTATTAAATGCGATCGTCGTGCAACATAAAAAATTGCAGCCAACAAAAGAAGGATGCAAATTATTATGCCAGTGATTTCTACACCTGAAATCCAATAAAAATAGTAATATTCTTTCTATAAAAATATTTTTCGTGTAGCAATGATTCGAATAATGAAAATGAAGTTTTTAAATAGATTATATATTAAATTATAAATTATTTCGTACCATTTAATTTTGTAGTGACGATGCTATTTATTTTCTTTTGGGCTGATTTGCATATTTTGTTTGTTTGCCACTCAAACTCTGCCCGGCAAGGCTCTTTCTATAAATCAATATAATTTTTATATACGACACGAAGACATTTAAAAGGCAGCAGTAAGTAAAAAATATATTTACCGAAAGAAGTGTTGGGGCACTTAAATGGTGATCATTGCATATGATTTTTAGAGTAGATGTGGCACGAGACCCGTCACTACTACACTTGCTACCATTTGTAAAATCTAGTCGGACGTAATTTACAGTATAATCCGTAAGGACACTTACTTTAGTACCATAATTTATTTTGTCATCACATATGTACCCTCCTTTACAATCTCTCTTTCCGCAAAGAGAAATTTTACTTACTTCTATTCCTTTCTCATCTAAAACCTGTAAGTATTTATAATATTTTTGATTTACAGTTGATTATAAATAAATTGTAAATATAACTAAAAGTTAAGTATAATACATACAGAACTAATCGGACTTTGATATTCTGTCAATAGAGATAAATTCCGAAAATCACCTAATAAATTAGTTATTGTACAATTTTCATAGTAATTTCCATAGATTTTACCGCAAACAATATTAGTTTTCCATTCAAAGAAATACGTACAATTACTATACGACTTGAACGTGGGATTACCCTACAATATCAAAGGAAAAAAAAATGGATTCACAATATTTATCACAAATTGAAATATATGTGGACAAAATTCTATTTACCAATTCATTATGAACATTGCATACAAATGAAATGCTAGATTCCACTTTTCTTGTTTTATCTTCTTCACAGACAGAACCATTTCGATAAACTAAAACAGCGCTTTGAAAAGTTGACAAAATAGGATTTTGATCCGGATAGCCCAAGTTCTAAAAAATATTTTTAATTTTAATACAATAATTATCATAAATATTTATCACGCATGAGACTTACCAGTGTTTTATTGGGTTTTTCATCAACAATTGTAATTTTACAAAGACCTGCCCCTTCTGGACAATTCAAACCAGATTCTGATACAAGAGGTCGACAAACATTTATATGAAAATGAGCATCTGGAGTCTTGATTACATAATTGTTAGATCTAAGAATTAATGGTTCAAAATTAACGCCATAATTATTAGTTTTGCAAACTTTTTTCTGAAAATAAACAATTTAAAAATTCTAAATTATACTATTTTTTATTATTTATTCAATTAACATTTTTTTAGTTTTACCTGTTTGTTACATGCTAAATCTGTGCTTATTTTAATGACATCAAAGCACAAGTCATTTTCATCAATTTCAATATCCATAATATCCATATCACCACAATAGAACTCCAGTATTGTGTACATTTGCTGTTTATTAATAGGACACAATTCCCCATTTGTGTAATTTAAATATGGTCCACTTTCTTTCCACATCAACTTTGAATTTCCTATTCCACCTGATATGCTTTTATGCAGTTTGCATGCACCTAAATATTTTTACATTAGAAATCATGTTTTTGATACAGACAATTAATAGATCAACCTTTTGACATAAATTTTATCTTATGTCATAACATACCTGTTCCTTTTTTGCAAGTAGTATTTGACATTGGTCCACAAATACTAAATCTGTACACTTCATTGGTACCAAATGGTTTAACACTATGTTCTATATTCATTAAATTTGTAAAATTGTATAGATAATCTGTTATAGGATCTCGAACTGCACAGGTATTGATATTTTTTTGCTCCAAGCTTTTATTATGTAGTGCTTCTTCACTACATGCTGAAGCAGTTTTCCATGTAAAGTTAAAATGGCATTCTTCCATGCCACCTGCATATTGTGGTAATGTACTCTGCAATAAAACAATAAATATTTTGACTTCATCAAAGAAAAATAGGCTTTAAAATATACGAAATCTTACAATTGCATTTAAATCACAAATGAACGTAATTGTCGTAGATATCGTTAAAGGTGCATTTGGTGAATTACAAAGAGCACCATCTTTGTAAGTTAGTGTCAAAGTTCCATCATGATTACGCTTTAAATTTTCTGTAGGTTCACCTAAATTTTTTCTACAAAATAAGAACAAGTTAAATCATTATTACTAAAAATGTTAAAATAGTATTCTTTATAATTACATTATAGCAGTCTTTTGGTTGTCAATAAGACATGCTCCATTAGTTGATTTACATGTGTATGGACCATAAAGAACTGAATGGCAAACGTTTAATATAACAAAGTGCTTGTCAGTGATAAAAACTTGGTAATTATCAGATAAATTCGTTAATTCACTAAGATCATAGTGACCCGTTTCATCATCTACAGAGCATTTAATTTGTTTCTTCTCTTTCACACAAGCTGCTTCTGTCCTCCAGTTCATGTTAAAGTCACATTCGTTATATCCCTTAAAATAAGGTACATCAAATATATTGTAAATTCAAATTGTATTATTAATATTTAATTAATAAAAGAAAATAAACCATCAATGAAGTATTTAAGTTATAATATTAAAGAATGCATAAAAAATATTCTCTTACAGCTGCGTATAATGTTATTGCATTTCCATCTTTGACAGCTAAATCACAGATCATTTTTATATTCACTGTGTAGTTATTTCTATTATCACATGGTTCGCCAGTGTATTTGAATATTATATTACCAAATTCTTTAACTACTTTAGGTGGCTCTCGACCTGCGTAAAACATATATATTTTTTATAAATATAAAAAAACAGTTTAAATTAAAATAATAAAAAATAATAAACGTATGTTTACCAATGCCAATTTCTTTTCCGTCTTTTGAAAGACAAATAGAATATCCATCTTTGCCATTGCAAGGTTTTTTTAATTGATCACAAACGTGAATGCTCAAATACACCCCCTCGTCGTGTTTAATCACATAATCCTCATTCTTGTTTACGACCGTGAAGTCGAACTCATACGAGAAGTTGGGCTCCCTGACGATGCAGTAATGATCCTAAGTCATAAAAAAGAGAATGACTAAATCCGAGCGCTGGCGCGATAAGAGTCAAGTAACACCTAGATACTTACCGCTTCTCGCACAATGACCTTTGCCTGCAAAAGCCGCGGCCCGATGAGGGCTACGAGCAAAATCCAGCAATGCATTGTCGTCGACTCTCCTCGAGGATTACGATTACCGCGTCGCGACGTAGAGTCCGAGTATCGGCCACCGCATAGATGCTGCCGTGCGAGAGACCGACTCGCCGGTAAAAATCACTCTCACTGCTAGGCGAAAGCTCCCGACGCTGATGAGAGCATCGCTCAGGCGAGTAAGCGCGTACTTATCTCGGAGAAATCGATCCGGCGAGCCGTGCGTGTAAAGTTGAGGGGCTTTCGGAAGTATAGGTATTAATTCACTCCTACTGCTACGTGGAATTGATCATTCGCAATCACCGCGCCTGTTGCAGTTTCATGCATGATAAGGTGTAAGTAATTAAGTATAGCGTTTGCCGCCGTTCGCCGCTCTCCCTCCTCCTCGCACGTTAGCAGCCGAATCCGCAGAAACGAAACGCCCCAACCGAGGATATGCTTCGCAGAAGTCACGCACGTAAACAAGTGCAAGGTGAATTCTCATTTCACCCCCGCTCCCATTGCGTCGCGCAAATGTGCGGCCAGTATTTACATATCATGAAATAGAATAGGCAGCTCCTCGGCCTCAAAATTGACAATCGACAGAGCAGCTTTTTTTTACCTACTTAGGTGTTATGGTGCTTGACAAAAAAGAAGCAGCGATGCGACAATAACGGCTGATCGAATATTCCGTAGTCAACTGTTTTGGTAAATAATGGAAAGCAGCCTTGACGCGCATAAAATATATTATACACTTGCTATATGCCTAACCTGACCTGAAATCGTAACCCTCCATTATTATTTCGAACTCCCAAACAAGTCCAAGCCAAAACACCGGAGCCACTGCACATGCGTATTATACTTATTTGCTCCGATATTCCAGAAATGCTGGGAAAGATATGCTTCTAATAAATTTTCATTACGAATTATATTCAAAAAATGACGGAACTTTCTATTATGGATGTGGTTTTGGTTCTAAAACCACTGTGCGACTCTTTCATGAAAGAGCCAAGCGCCCAAAAAGCCGAAGAGATTGAAGAGTTGGTGAAGAGGAGTTCAAATACGATAATTCAAAAAATTTGCGAAAATATCTTGTACCCTATTGTTTATCACTTGAAAAATAATACTTTAAGGTATGATTTACAAAATAATTAATCTTGATGAACCAAAAATTTTTCATTCAACATTTTCTGCTGTAATATAAATCTATTTTTTACAGTAAAGACAAAAATTTGAAACTAGTGAAGACCCTAAGAACTGTCATACTCAAAGTTAGAATTGAAAGTTTGAAATTGTTTTATGAACTATACCACTGCCTTCGTACTCAAATATGTCAACAAAAAAGCACTATGGAATGTGAGTTTACTATTTTGCTGTTCTAAATCGTAATATATTCAATTAATAGTTCATTTATATTTTTAGTGATCGAAACACATGAAGAATTGAAGGAAGAAGTTGCTTTGTGCTTACGAGATTTAATAAAAAATTGTTCAGTTAATGTTATTGAATCATTTTATGTACGTCAACATGCTGTTTTATTAAGTCATGGTATTTACATATGTGTCAAAATAGCTAGGCTAGAAAAATCTACATCTTTAAGGTATGATTTTACTTGTAAATAAAATATCTATCCAATAAATAACTTTAACATTAATTTTGCAGAGTAGCTGCAATAGAAGCTGTAATGACTTTGTTGCAAGTACATGATGAAGCTGATATGCAAGACATTGTTTTACAAAATCAAGTAGCTGATGTAGTTATGCTTTGTTTGCCTGGAATAGCAAGTGGTTTATTAGAAGTAGCTGTTGGAAGTGATATACAAAATCACAAAATCACAAAGGTAATGAATATTATAAAATAATAATTTTTTTAAATTATAGAATTTCAATCATAAGAAAATATTATAATTAACTAAATTTTTTAGATAGCCATTAGAGCATGGAGTAGAGCCATAGTGCTTGTTATGCAGGATATAGATCAAGAAGAAACTTATAAAACACCTTCAATAATGATAGAAAACATTGTAAAAGCAAAAGATTCGAATGACTTTGATAAAATTAAAAAAATTTTAGAAACTGCCGAAAGAACTCCAGAATGGTATTCTGCAGTTTCAGAAAAATTTAAAATTATATTTACAGAACTAGACTCTTTAACTAAAAATTCTCATTATAAAGTTCGAATGGAACTTACAGAGGCTATTAGTCTTTTGCTATTGAACTGTTCCAAGTAATTAATTTTTCTATCCCTTTCAAATAGGCATATTTTTTAAGACTTTTTTAATTCCTATTATCTTTTAGGAATATGAATTCATGTTTTCAAATTTTATTAGAAATACTAATAACATTGTCAGAAGATGAGAATATTCTAGTTCGTGAAGCAGCAATTAAAACTTTCAAAAAAATTGAACAAAAATGTTTGCAAGATCAAAGTATGAAACCAGCTGTTGAAATGTTAGAAGAAAATCTATATGATCTTTTAACAAAAATGCCCAGAATAATCAGGACTTCTGGTATTATTACTACCATCAAATGATAATATTTTTCTAAATTTGACGAAAAACATTCATAGTAATCGTGGACATATTTTACTCATTTATAGGCGAATCTGTACAATTAATGTGGTTAAATCGTTTGGCTGGGTACTTGAAAATTCTTGGAAAACAAAGATTATCTCAAGTATTACTTTCTTCAGCACATTTACGAAAACTGTTATTATCTCTAGTTTATATAGGTGAACTTGATTGCCG
The DNA here is from genome assembly GCA_030522985.1 of Torymus sinensis. Taxonomy (NCBI): domain Eukaryota; kingdom Metazoa; phylum Arthropoda; class Insecta; order Hymenoptera; family Torymidae; genus Torymus; species Torymus sinensis. The sequence continues at coordinate 29,678 of JAPYZP010000399.1, read as the reverse complement.
TGACATTTCATTACTTGAGGATTTTACGGCAATAAGTATAATTATTAATTAAAATATGCATTTATAAATGTAATAGAAAGTCTTATACCTCATTTCTCAAAAATATTGATTTTTCTAGACTTTGATGAAACAGCATACTATGGACTTTGCCGATCATGGAAGCAGTTTAAATTTTTATTTGATTCTGCTTCTATTGAAAAATTATATGATATATTTAAAATTCTTGGAATACTTGAAGATCGTAAAACATTAATTGATAGCATTTTGAAAATGATGCTTGAAGTACCTAAATTTCGAAAAGAATTAATCTTAATACTAAATACAATATTAGAAGGTAATTAAATATCTCCAAATATCATACATATATATAGTAATAATAAAATTAAAATTTTGCACTAGTTCCTATGGATTCGTCAATGCAAATGGCACTGATCAAGCAGGTGATTGAACATTATATACAAAGTGATTATTGGGATTTACCAATCAAAGTATGTGATGAAATTACATTTCAAGTGGCACAAAATAATGTAATTCAGTGTTGTCTTCTTCTTGAAGGCCTTAGTATAATAGCAAATCTTTTACAAGAAAATTACCAATATTATCTTTTAAAAACTTTATATTTAGTAATTGAAAGAGCAGGTAATTTATGATTCTATTTTTGTAAATGACATAGTCATTATTTTCATCCAAAGTTTTTATAAATTTGTCTGTTAATAACAGGTAGTGATCACATCTTGATAAGATTTATTGGACTATCAACTCTTGAAACTATTGCAAAATCTCAAAAACTTAATTCGATTGGAGATTTATTTCGAGTTAATGTGGACTATATAACGTATCACGTGACGTTAAAATTACGTCGAGTTGAGAGAAATCCCGGAGTTTTAGATGTTGTCGGAGTTATTACCAAATACAGTTCTATGGACTTTCTTCCGCATTTAAAAAACATTGTTGATGATTTACTTTTACAATCTGGATCTAATATTCAACAACGGAATGCTAAGTCTTTCCTTAAAGTATTTTACGCATTTTCATTATGTGTTAAGAGATTAACTTTAAATAAAGATTATGCAGAAAATCAAAATGTTAAAAATTTACAAAACCTAAAACCAGCAGATATTATATTAAAAAATTTCATGGAGTTTTATATTGCCCACAAAAACTCGAATATGATTGAAAGTAATAACGATGACTTAAAAAAGGATATAGATGAAAATAATGTTACTAATTTTGAAAATGATGATGAAATGAAAGAATATGATTCACACAAATTTAACTTCCAAGGTAATGAAATTTCAGTATTTCGTAATTTAGAATTACAATAACAGATTAAATAAATTAATAATAAATTAATAATAAATAATGGTCAATTCAATTATTTACAGATGAAAAAGAAATGGAAATTCCATATTTCGTTAGTATGATAAAAGATATTATGAGAAGATCTTTGCATTTTCTTCCATCACAAGATTTTACTGAATCTTCTTTGGCAATGTCCATATTAAAAGAAAGTGTCCTTATTTTAAAAGATTGGGAAAATGAATTATTGCCTACTGTACATGAACTTTGGCACCCATTGGTTGAAAGATTTAAAAATACGAATCCTCTTGCTGTCAATCAAGCCTGGCAGTTATTAAATCAGCTTTCCCACGTATCCCGAGATTTTATTCGATCTAGAACGTTGAAGTAAGTCATTTTTTTATATTTTAAATGAAGAATCAAAGTAATATATATAAATAAATCTGTTTAAGGCAAGTTTTACCAGCTATTTCAAGCTTTTTAAAAAAATCAGCTAAAGAAAGTTATAAAAAAGATTCAGGATGTTCGTATAAATATACGCAAATGTTCAAGTTACAAAAAGAAATTATATGTCAACTGGGAAATTTCGTAAAAAATTTAAAATTGCTCGAAAAAGAAACATGGGACATATTGAATATTGTAGAACCTTATTTAGATTGTATGCAAAATCTAGAATTACAGGTATTTGAAAAACATTATAATGAAAATTAAAAAAAAGTTTTATATTTATATTGCTAGATTGTTATGCATTAACAGGATTCCTGTGTAAATATGTATAAGGAGATATCGGAATATGATAGAGATCTTGTTTGGATTAAATGTGTAGATATTTGGGATCGACACGTTGAACCTGTAGAACTTGAGAACGATTTCAGTGTATTGTATTCAAAGGTATGATAAATCTAATGCCTTTTTGCATATTATCACATGAATAATTTTTTTAATGAAACTTGTATTCATTAGATGATCACTAGGAATTTAACAAGTAATTACCAAAAAAATCTACAAAAAATTTTAATGTACATAAATACCAACGTAATGTATATTATACATCAGTAAATGTACATACTCACTTCTAATGTATATTTTGTAAGTACTTTTTATATTTGTATAAAATAAATATATTTTATTATATTATCAGGGGTGACATAATTTATTTTATTTATAGTACTTAATAAATTCCCTATTAGAAAAACATAAAATTGATTAAAAATAAATAAAAATTTATTGTTTTCATAATAAAAAATGGCCTTTTCTTTTGTTTTAGTATTTTTGAAAAAAATAACGGAAAGTTTAAATTATAAAATTTAAATAAAAAATCCTAGATATCTTACCAACGATTCTACAGGTACCTTATTTTTAAATCAATTTCTTTTTAGACAAAAATACTGTACTTAAAAAACCTTATTGCTTTGGTGTACATACTTTTTTAGATGTCTACTATATACATATTGTTTTATGCTGACATTCTGAAATGTCACAAATAATTTATAGGTCTCTGGACAAAAATTATTAAAAAAGAGAATTCATTAAAAGAACGTTATTCACACTACCTAATGAAAATGTTTCGTAGAATAATCAGAGGGGCACTATAATACTTAACTTCGGAGTACTCCCACGCGTCCTTGATACTTTTAAATTAGTTACATTGAAGTTTGATAAGTGTAATATCTTTTTTCATATGCTACATATGAGTACATTATAAATAAAAGGGTTTAAAAAATATACACTTGTTAAAGACTGGTCAGTCTTTTAGGGAAAATCCAACTAAGGAGACTTTGTTAATACATGGTAATAAATATCTCAGACGTATTCCTATTATCGTGAAATTGTGTCGATACTACTCGTTTATATGGTCGCAATTCGTGCACTACTTTAACACATACTGAAGGTTGTGTGACCCGTAAGGTCCCTGCAAAAGCAAATGACCAATTTTTAGTTCTCGCAATCTATGTATCAATGCAATTGGAAATAATAAGCTTTAGAAATCGCAAATCGAAGCAAAATTGTATACTTCACCTATAACTTTTTAAAATCGTCAAAATGCACAAATTTAAACGAAATGGCGAATTTAAAAAGTGATAAGTATGCGAAGTCTTATTATATGTATATATGGCCAAGTCTCTGTCAAATCGAGAGGTCAATAAATAGATTTTCTTGTAACTCTCAGGGAATGTTCTGCTACTCATTCTGGATATCCCTTACTTTTTTTAGATTTTTTTGACCGATAGTTTTGAAGATATAAAAGGTCAAAACCTGAATTTGAATGATTTTTTGCATTTTTGACCGATTTTCATTAATTTATAACACCTGAGGGAGGCATTTTTCGCGATAGATACAAGAACAGTTTTTTCCGTAGAATTTTCTCAGCGTTTTAATAAAAATACTTTTAACGCCGTACGTTTATGCTTTCACTCACGCATGTGCAAATGAAACATATTGTTACATTCACGCACTCATACAATAATCAATAATAATCATCATTACAAAAAGATAGCATATAACTTTATTTAAAATCATAAACACAATTTACAAAAACTAAACTGAATCGAATCGAGAACAAACAACAAACTCATCGCTTAGCAACGCTTTCGTTCGAATAATAATAGACGAACACATAACAATATAAATTAAAAAAATTAAAAGTCCGATCCGGACTTTCTTTACCCAAAAATTCATGGAGGTACCTTTTGATTGCCCAAAAGTGTCCGTATGAATCCTGTAATGATTAACGAAGCAAAATTTCGAAATATCTTATATAGAATTTTTTTCTTGTCATTTTTCGTAGAATTTAATTATATTTTTTTCAGACCTGTGTACAACTTTAAAAAAAAAATGATGACACAAACGAATTTTTTTAGATCTAAAAACGATCGTTCATCATTACAGGATTCATACGGACACATTTGGACATTCAAAAGGTATCTCCATGAATTTTTGGGTAAAGAAAGTCCGGATCGGACTTTTAATTTTTTTAATTTATATGTTTCATATGCATATACGTAAGTGAAAGCATGAACGTACGGCATTAATAGTATTTTTATTGAAAAGCTGTGAACATTCTACGAAAAGAACTATTTTGACCTCTCGATTTGACAGAGACTCGGACATATATTCACTTAATAATCGACAGTTTCGCAGGTAGCGCAGTCGCCTTGTCCGGCCGATCACCAAAGTTAAGAAGCATTGAGCGCGGGGACATTACTTGGATGGGTGATCGCGTTTTTCTGCGACGGCCAACGACCTCGTGTGATCGGTTAGATGTTGAGATTGCCAATTTTTCGCGAAGTTTACCAATTTTTATCCACAAACGAGCGGGAGGTATGGATAAATACAGTTTCGGTGTCTCCTAAACCTATTAAAAAATATATGAACGTAGTGAAGTAGATAATACTATTTCTATATTGAAGAGCAGCATCAGTATTGTAGTAAAGAAGGTTGCAGATACGTAATTTTTATCTGCAGTGGCTGTTATAAAAAAATTTAGATTTGCAATTTACTATAAATAGGCTCTGTCACAATGAAATAAAGAAAGAGAGTGTGAAAAGTATTTATTTCATCAAGTAAAAAGTTGATAATTTCAATAATTTATGCTACGAGCTATGTTCTCATCAGAGTGAAACAATTGTGATAAACTACCAGACATCTTCAACTTACATATAAGAATAATAATGCGACAACGTGATGTACTCGTAGACAAAACCACGTTTCTTGTGCTTTTGTAGATTATGTACATTTTAAACATTTGTGTTCTTCGTAGTTCCTCTTTGTTCATACGTTTGGCGATATTGTATATTTTGAACGAAAAATCAAAGTTAAATTTGCTAATAACGCTTGTTCATTTTCACGTTTTCTTTTAATTTATATGCACATTCGGTTTTAATAACTCGTAAGAGGTATTAGCGTAATAATAGACTAGTCCAGCGATACAAAAGATCTTATATTATTAGAAGTTTATCTGTACATTCAATATATCTCCTAATAAAGGTCGGTTTTCAACCTTGATTACTTTATTACACGTGATTACATTCGTAGTTGCCTGAGAATCATCAAGGCAAGAAATATTTTTAAACAATTATTTGCTCTAATTTTTGTCTCTTTTATTTAGTTTTGTTTAATATAAAATTGCAATAATAATAATAAAGTACCAGTCAATCACGTTAATTTTTTTTGGCAGCCTAAACTTAAAAATGTATCTCGATGTTATAAATGCTCTAATTGTTTTTAATGCAACTATTGAAGAATCTTTAAATGCACTTGTGAAACAAGATAACTATTTTCTAATTGTAAATTATAATGTTCAATTATTGAGCGCTCAATACCTATTCGTTATGCAGCAGTCTTTTCACTGGCTAGTAATTTCATTCAAAATCTATCGTTTTCAAATGGGATCCCGATCAAATAATTCAAAGTGAGCCGAAATTTTCATATTTGTAGTAAAATTACAAATTTTCATTTCTAATCTGTTTAATACTCGATAATTTTTTTCCGACAAAGTTAAATAATTAACAACGTCAATTCCTAGAATCCCACGTCCCCACCCTGTTCTGCCGTTATCCAAAAACCACGCGCACATTCGTTTCAACGATGACTTTGAAGCGCCTTAACGCGAGAAGTATGCAATAGTGAATTAGTTATGTTTTGTTATTATGTTACCTTTTAGGTCCCTGAATTATCAGTGTTACAACTATCGTATACCTATTCAAGGATCTTTGGATTGAGCGAGCATGTTTTTCGGTGTTTTGCATAATGCATTAATTGCGTATATGCTTGACTCTGTGTGTCTGTGTATGTGTATAATTTGTGTTGTTAATGGCCATTTATAAAAGTATGATGGTGTGTTAGCACCTCATCATCTGTTAGCTGCCATATCCTTTGATGCGATTAGGCGCTGTTGGATAAACATGCCAGATGAGCGATGGCGTTAAGCTGCCAGTGGCATCATCATTTCCATGCTTGTTTCTGTACTTTTTGCGAAGCTAACTTCTTCGTTACGTATGACGAGATCAGTAGAGCCGCTAGGACTATGACAATCAGGTAGTAGTCGAAGTCTTCTTTCAAGACGTCGAATGTTTTTGATGGTGATACTCTGGTATAAAACAAATCTGTAACGAAATTTATTCATGGCATTAGTAACTCAAACGATACTTAAACTCTAAATAAACGGTCCCTTTAAAATAATTACGAGTAACCAAGATGATACTTAAAACTTACCGAGACCATGCACGAAAACTAGGCATGTACTTTCAAGGCCACTAGGACTCGTATGAATGCCAGAAACTCTGTACACGCTCTGATTGTAGTTTATAATACCGTCCATGTGAATTGGTATTTCTGGCATGTAAGGAATGACTCCCTCCTCACGCATTTCCGGATTGACAGGTCGTCGCGGATCTACCAGCATCCACGGCACCTCTAATACACCTCCATTAGCCAAAGCGACTAAAATGTGTTTGCTAGTGATACCTTTTTCGGTAATCGTTTCTTGCATCGACTCTATCGAAGCAGGGAAAATAAATGCCTGCCTCTCAACAATCGGTAACTTGGTTGTAGTTAATGATGAGAAAACTAGGAAAATTAAATATAAATTTGAATAATTACTAAATTGTAAGAACACTACTATGCATCTTAAAACTAAAAAAAAAAATACGAAACCTGTAGTATTGCTTTGAGTTTGCCCTTCGTACAGCTCGAGAGTGGATATTTCGGTTCGGCGACTTTTCTCGTTAAAGTAACTATAAACTAACCAGTTTTCGGAATGAACAACATGAACAGGTCCCTTTGTCCGCTTATGTACGATCGAGAAAACCATGGAACCCGATACAACATCCAATAAATATAAATTAAGTGTATCTGAAATACAATTGCATGTTATACAACAATGGATAACATTCAATATAGATTAAAAAAATATGATAAAATTACTTTTATGTGCACCACTGGTCCCTTGCGTAACGACAGCAACCAAATTAGGATTAATATACTTGTAAAGTACCGATCTATCGCCTAATACTCGGCCCTGCGAGTGCACACGCTCGATCGGATCCTTTGTAACGACGTGAGTTATTCGCTGATTCTTAGGCGAAAAGACCAATTCCCAGACCTATGAAAGCAAAAATCATTGACGTGGTCGCTGGCTGAAGCAAGAAGCGAGAACCGGGAGAAAGTATTCCTTTACAATAAATATATTTACCTTGTGAGCCACGAGATTCTGCGGCGTGCTGTACGACAGCGAATAACCGGCCAATACACCCGTCGTCTTGTCGACGGTAAAGATGTAGGTGTTGCGACCTACGGAGGTAGCGATGGAGTTAGCGCTTTCCGGGAACACGTACACACGGTCTTTGTCGTCGAGGATAACGATGCTACGCAGGAAGTTGTCCGTAGTCGCGTGCAGCAGCAACGACTGTTTCACGCGGTAGCCGAGCTTAGTTAGGCCACCAAGCAGCTGTCCGTTTATAGGGTTGAACGTGAAGAGGACACCATTACCCGTATCCTAAAGATATTAAAAAACGATGATGCCGTTAGCATTTTCTCTTCATTGCATTTGTTTTTTGTTTTTTCTTAAGATAACGGTTTACCTTATCAGAAGCGAGAAGTGAGCACTGAGGTGGATGCGGAAAATGTCGACTACCCCGCTGAACATACAAGATCATAGCATCAGATTCCGAGAATCCCCGGATATTAGGAACTCTCTGTTGCCAGATAATTTCGCCGCGTTTTGTTTCTATTCCGTAAAGCTGTAAAAGGAACATTAAGTAAATAATTAATGTCTTTTGTTTAAATTAGATTTATAACATGTATATTTTTATTTGTATAGGATTATAGGTATACCTTGCCAGCAGATGTAGCAGCCACAATCATTTTATGCAAGCCAAACTTATCACGCACTAAATCAGCCCGTTGACTAGATTGTTGCGGCTCTAATCCGAACGTAGCTTGAACAAATGCCTTCACTTGATTTGCTTGGGAACTCAGTCTTCGTATCAGCATACCAATAACATCCCCTAATGGATAAATTTACCGATTAATTTTTTGTACCTTTGCCGTAAAAAAATCAACTTTATAATACATTCGATACAAGTGCGCGAAGTATATGATTTTTAGGTGGGTCACCTATGCGCATGCGTATCGTATGCCATCTTTTTTTAAACTCGTATGCCAAATTCACATGCTTATTTGTAAATTGAAGTAGATTACATTCTTGCATTTTGACGACCGCAGAGTATATCGCGTACTACACAGGCATGAGAAATCGAATTTTGCACACTGAGTTGAAAAAAAATATTACTTTAGGATAAACGTTGATCAAAAAAGCAATAAATTTATAACTTATATTACAAAATACAAATCATAAATATTTATCTTGAAACGTATAAAAAATCGATGAAATCAATTTGAATGCACTAAAAATTGATATGATATTTAAACTTTCAACTATGTCTTCCGCTAAATTAATATTAAAAATTTTGCACTATAACTTCTGCTATAAAACGAAATTCCTTCATCTAAAAGTATAAATTATGCCAAACAGCAGAGCCAGCCATAAAAGGAACTCCTAAATACATTCATGCTAAAAAAAAATGAAGAAACTAAAAAATGTATTCACACTTAGGCTAATCATAATTCATGCAAATCAATAAATAAAAAATAATTTAATTTTATACATATTATCAACTCTATTACTATATTTTATTTTAATAAAATTTCAAATATGACAGTAGAAAAAGTCATGCTATTACAGGATAGCTTTTAAATGTACCAACAAAATTCAAACAAAGTTTTTTAGTACTGCTTGTTCTGATACACTACTTACATGAACTGTCTACATCAAGACCTGACAGCAGCCATTCACAAAAGAAAGTTTGTTAATACATTATTATGAATTACATATATCAAATGAATATAAGTATTGTTTGCGGATTTAATTTTTACGATATATCGCTTTTTAATAAATGTTATTAATATAATAACTTTTATATATGTATTCCTGTTTACAATATCGTATACTCACTCTCTTTTTGATCAAATTCTGTTTCGATGGCACGATCGCGCTCGGACATTGGTAATTCAACTATTTCAACTGCTACTATGCTTGCAAGAGCTTCTTCTCTCGTCCAAATTACTTTTTGTTGCATTAAACTGATGCTATGATCCTCAGAAGATAATAAGTACTTGCACATTTTTCTTCTTAACATTTCTCCATCACAATCAAATGCTACAATTGCTGGTTTGTATAAAGCATTATTTTTTACATAAGTTAACTTATCAGGTTGAGCTTCAGTTGTCCCCAACTCAGTAGCAGTGACAGTTGTTGCCTTCAAAATAAAAAATTTAACAATAACTCTGCTAATAAAATAACGAATTTTTTAATTTATATAACTTACATCATTATTATAAGATGATTCTAATACAACTTTTTTATTATCTATTTCAGTAATATATAAAAAGTTTTCTCCATCAATATCTCGTGGAATTGGAGTAGGATCTTGCTCTAACAATAATAAACGTTTTCTATGATTATTATCAGCACTAATAGATATAGCAGGAATATCACCAGGAACAAGAGAAATGCGATAAGGTCCTTGAGCTCCAGCACCAAAGATTGTATTAATTGTTATTGACTGTGGTTGAGATTTTGGTTCAAATATATTAATATAGATTAATACTGCTAAATTACTATCACCCTTTAGACAAATAAAGTTTGGCGCTGCTAATAAACACCTAAAATAATAAAAATTTGTTAGTTTTTTAATTACAGTTGTAGTTGTTAAGGCGATGTGAGACCCCAGCGTTACCGACGATTGCAAGGATCCGTTTTTTTCATTCAACTTTGAATTTCAAGAAAAAAATCTCTGACTTCTTTACTAAATCTATAGCGTTTCAAAGAAATATTTTTTCAAAATTCGAAACTAAATGAAAAAATTGGATTCCTGCAATGGTAGATAAACTGGGTATAGTATCATCTAAATAAGATTGTATTCATAAGTAAACTAACTCAGTTTCTTGTGATATAAATGGTGCAGAAATTTTCCTAGTTTTCAACTTCTCTCCAGTTTTGCTGTCGTATGAAGTTACTTCGATTCCACTATTATAAATTGGTAGAATATGATGCAAAGTTCCATCTTTAATGTGCCATTTTACATCTTCAATCCTGCAAGAAAATAAATTAAATTAGTACATCAATTTTATAAAATATGTAGACATATAATACGATATTTTTGATTATGTATTTCGATACAGCAAATATAAATAAAATTTTCAATTAGGCAAAAAACATTGATATGTGAAACATTTTGTGTACTGAATGTATGTTATTCCATAGTAAATTTAACATAATAAAAAGAAAAAAAATGTTTGGTTTAAATGTGCTTTTAAGTGCACTTTTACAAGTTTTAAAAAAAGAACCTTTCACTACTGTAAAGCCCTTCTGTTGTATATGATATAAATGGAGAATCAATTCTGAAATAATAGAGATGATAAAATTAAAGTTACTATAATATTTTAAGTGGTTACTGCTAACTGTAATAATTATTAAATATATTCTCATGTGTTATTTTTAAAACTATGTTAAACTGAAATATTAATATATTTATTAATTAGATATTAATAAGAAAACTAACCTATCTGGATTTTGCTCAGTTAATGGCCACTCGTTCAAAACATGTCCAGTGGCTAAGTTCCAATAGCGTACCAATGCTGGAACACCACCATTCACTGAGATTAATTCTCCATCTGCAACATTGCCAAAAGCTCGAATACGGCCAGCGTATCCACGTTCCAAAACTCTTCTCCATAATATTTGACCTAAAGTAACAAAAGATAACATATTAAAATATGAATTAATGTAAAAAATTAAGAACTAAAATTATTTAATTACCGGTTTTAATGTTCAAAGCTGCTATAACATTTTCTTCGGTAGCAACAATAATCTTTTTTGCAGTTGAAACAGTATCAAAACTAGCAAATTTTATTTTTCCAACATAATTTTGCCGCCTGAAATAACATATTTTATTATTAAACAATCACTGAAAAATTGACAGCTTATGATGACTATTATTTTGCATACTTTAGTTATTGAAATTAAATTTTCTGATAAATAAATTAAAAGATTACAAATTAAAAATAAGTAATATTGATTTCACAAAAATTAGACTCAATAATAATTGTTCACCAATTTATTAAAGTAATTAATAATGAATTAGGAAATTGTATTTCTGTTTCGTGAGACTAAAAAATCCTCCATGAAAAGACAATCAGGCGTTTCTCAAGTTCTGGTCATTCACGCCAAGCCCAGCATAACGCGCCGTAAGTGATAAAACATGGAGAAAGAAAATTGAGACTGAAAAGTGGCATTGAAGTAAAATATCGAAGAAACGCTCAGTCAGCAAACGAGCGTGTTTGCATTTGCATTATTCAGAGGGAGAAACGAGCCGCAGCTGCGTCTTTTTGTGTATAAGTATATATGTGCGTGCACTTACCAGTCGAATTTGCCGACCTGATCCTCGTAGAGGCACAGCGAGAAATTGAAGAGGCTGAGGAGAATCACGAGACACTGGAGCAAGTGTGCGTCCGCGAAGAGCCGGCTGAAATTACCACGGAAGTGCGAGGACGCGAGGAGCGGAGGAGCCATGGCGATGCTCGAGTGATACGAAGAAAAGGAGGAAAAGCAACGGCGATGACACGACGTACGGATAATATGTATACCTAGCCTCGCGAGCGACCGCTCTGTACTCAGTCGTCTGCGCACACGCGCAGCTGGCCGATGCGCTGTGCTAGTTGTGCGCTACGTGTATCGAGTCTCCTCGTCGTGTCGCAGGCGGCAGGCAGGGCCCTTTAAACAGTAAACGCGGCCACGCCAGGTGGAGGTGCGATGTGCGAGTCAAGTAGATAAGGTCGTGATCTACTTTGTCGGTTCGATTCTGCGTACATTTTTTTCTGTCGTATAATACATAACTATAGTGTCGTATTGTCGTAAGTATATATCTCGTTGTATATAGTCTTTATTATAAAGTACGCGAACGGTACAACTTCAACACATGTTGTGTGTTTTGCGCTTTCGGGAATAAGTATAAGTATATACTTACTTATTGGCTTAAAACTGATGAAGCGCAGAAAACAACCCAGACAATGTTACTGGTAGGTATAAGTACCTACTCAATTTTGTTGTTGGAGTTTCAGATTATTAAGCAAACTATTTAAAACGAGTTCAGTTACAGAAATAAGGGATCTTGCCGGTCATTTAAATTAAAAATCTAATTTGTAATTAATATTAATCTGTTACGAACTTTTTGAGTTTATTTTAATGCATTTCATATACTTTTAATATGTCTAAACAAATCTTTATGAAAAAGTACATACCTATTTAAAAAAAATAGAAACCATCAAATCATGGAAAGGTTATTATTTAAACTATTATGTGTTGTTACAGTTATTGAAGCAAAATGAATATTATAGAAAATAGTTAAAGGAATGACAATAAAAGACAAAAATTTCATTAAAAAATGGAACTTAAAGAGCCTAAGCGTAAAAAAAAATCAGCATTTGATGCAAAGTCCTCATTGCCTTTAGTATTTGGCAGTAAAGGGGAGTTAACTATATTCCATGCAAGTCTCACAGCTTTGGGATCATGTGTTGCAGATCCCACAGAAATGGAAATAATTCACAAAATGGTAATCAGTGTAATCTATTACCAATTATTTCTGAAGGTAAATATTAAATCTAATATGAATATCACATGCAATTTTTACTTTTAGGGCTATTTTGGAAAAGGTTCTTTATCAAGAAGTCAACCAAGTTTTGGACGAATCCGACATAATGCACCACCTATTATTCGCAAGAGGCAATGGCAAAGACGACAAGAATGGATTAGTGAAGTTCAAAAACTTAGTTCAGAATCATTTTTAGATGATGGAAAAAATGACCAAACTAAAACTGATAAGACAAATAATGACGAAATAGCAGGTATTTATAAAAATATTTATTGAAATCAAATGACTTAATAGTTATATAAATATTGTTGACAATCTTAACCTTTCTTTGTAGATGAAAATGAAGAAATAGGAGACAGAGGTGACCATCATAAAAATTCAGAAGATAATTTATCTAGGAATCAAGAGTCAGATGTTTTAACTCTTACAGGATCTCCTACAATAAAAGATAAATCAACCAGTGATATTGAAATTTTAGAGCACGACACTAACAATATTCAAACAAATGGACAAAATAACCAAATAAATATGGAAGTTGATGAAGTTATTCTTGATTCAACAGAAGAAGAAGATGTATGTGAGCTTTCTACTGATAATTTTCAGCAAAACAGTTTTCACAGGAATGACTTGTTTGATGATGAAATACAAATTGTTAGTGAATATAATAAAGATATTTCTGATTTGCAAGGAAAAGTATTAGTTTTACCAGATAGTGATTCAGATACAGAAAATTATTTAATAAATATTAAACCGGAAATAAAACATGAAAATTTCCCAGTGAGAGAAACATTACATCTTACATTTGAAGAAACTTTCTTTTTAATGTATGGTTTAGGATGTTTAAGAGTTATAGATTTTGATGGAAAATGTCTTAGTATTGCAGAAACATGGAATTATTTTTGTAAGGAACAATCAGTGTTTTTGCAAAAATATGTTACATATCACTACTTTCGCAGTAAAGGGTGGGTTGTGAAACCTGGTTTAAAATACGGAGGTGACTTCTGTAAGTATTAAAAGTTTTCTACTATTTATTGAATCTATAATATTATCTAATAAAGAATATATTTTTAGTACTTTATAAAGAAGGACCACCACATTATCATGCCTCATATATTGTAATAATTGATGTTCTGGATGCAGTTACTATTAAGAGAATTGAAAATAAAGTAGTTAGAAATATAATATGGAATAAGCTTTATGGTCTCCAAAGATTAGCTGAAACAGTTGGGAAGGTATAGATCATTACATAAATAAGAAAACATATCGTAAATTTATTTAGACGTTATGAAATTTTACAGGAAATTTTATTTGCTCAAGTATTGTGGCCATCCTCTGTACCAACTGATATTATACCAACATCTCCTGATGTTCTATCTCAGTTCACTGTAAGAGAAGTACTGTGGAGGCGATGGAAATTAAACTATGATACATCTGGTAATAACATAGAAGGTGATAATGGTGATGATGAAGATGAAGATGATTATTACTCATCATAGTTGCCGTGAGGTGTAATTTTATACAAAACTATTTTAATAAAAAAAATTTACACATACTTTTAAATAGATTTATTCATAAACTATTGTAAACTGTAAATTCTTTGTACATGAAAACTTGTGTTATTCTTTTAATGAAATTTAAATTATAAATTTACATAATGCAGTCAACAATTTCAATTTTTACATATAAAACCATGTTAATAGCCTACTGTCTTAAGCAAATAATATATTTAAAAATTATTGGCAAAGCGAGCTTTAAAGTCCCTAATTTTCTTGGGTTCACCAGTTCTTCTATAATCTGATCTTTCTTTAAGGTATTGCTCTGTACATTCGTCCCAAAAACCTTTATCCTGATACCATTTTGTTAAGCATTCTTTAAGTTCAGTATTTTCTTTTCGACACTTAAATACCATTAAATATTGAGTTTCTTTACAGCATTCAGAAAATGCTAAGACAAAACAGTATTTTAATTTACAAAATTTACTTTAAATAAAAAAAATGAGAAAATTTTTACCTGAAACTTCTGGTATACATTTTTCTTCTCTTGTTCTATCTCTTACTTTTTTTGCTATAAGAATATCTTTTTCAACTTTTCTTAGAAATCGATCATCAGGATCCCCTATATTGTGAAAATTGATATTTCATAAGTTTTGTAATAAAAAATTATATGTTAAATGATCTACAACAAAATCAAATTTTCACTTTAAGTATTCAATATTATAATTATCACTAAGACTTTCTCTTCTTTTATTATTAACAGTTAAGAGATGTAATTAAAATCCTGATAAAAACACGCATAACCTCCCAAATAAACTTGAAACTATTGTTATGATGAGAATGATACAACGTATAAACTTCTTTTATACTAAAAATATTTGAAATAAAGTTTTACCCAAGCCTAGAGGACCTCCACCGAGTTTTTTGTTCAGCACAGTGTACTCCTTTTTCCCTTGTATCTTGGCTTCCTCCTCAGTCATTTTGTTTTTAAAATTATTATGGTATCCGTCTGTGATACCGCAAGCACCTCCGTAAGTTTACAGACTCGTCTGCAGAGAAGAGAGCTCGGAGCAGACGCAGACTGCACAGACCAAAAACCGAATACCTACCGAACACGCGACTTTACCGCGGTCGTGGCGAGAGCGAGATGCACAAGTTCGGTTTGTGCCCGCAAATCCGCAATTCGAAGCACCTCCTTCGCTCCTTGGTAGTAGCGACTAGCCTACATATACTACTCGTGAGTTTGCAGATTTGAGACTGTCAGCGCTGCTTTTCAAAGGGGATGCTCTCGCGTTTGTTGTCGGCGATTAGAAATTCAAGTGGATTCTTGTAAAATAGATTTTAGAAACTAGCAGGTAATATTATAAGGGTGAATTGAAATAACGCTTGATTCATTCTGGAGTAGCGATGGAAATTTCGGAGCTCGACGCGTCTATTCGGCGTGGCGACGTTTTATAACCTTAAATTGGAATGAATTGTGATTTTTATTATGGTATCTGAATTTGTGTGGAAAGGATGTTTATTATTTAATATTTTTATTTTTAGTGTAACCTAAGTTAACAAACATGGACAGACTTTTACGGTTAGGCGGTGGAATGCCAGGACTTAATCAAGGTCCTCCACCTTCAGATGCTCCAGTTGTGGATACTGCTGAGCAGGTAAAATAATTTATCTAAGATTTTGATTTAATTACAACGAATGTTAGAATAAACTTGTCAACAAAATAATTTTTCATTAAAGGTGTATATTTCGTCCTTGGCATTGCTTAAAATGCTAAAACATGGGCGAGCTGGAGTACCAATGGAAGTTATGGGTCTGATGCTTGGAGAATTTGTTGATGATTATACAGTTCGAGTTATTGATGTATTTGCTATGCCACAGACTGGAACTGTACGGTTTTAGCCTTTTTCTCTCTTTATGTAATACTACAACTCCCATTTATAAAATAAACAAGATTTTCATTTTATGTCTATTTTGTTAGGGTGTCAGTGTTGAAGCTGTTGATCCAGTGTTCCAAGCAAAAATGTTGGATATGCTCAAGCAGACTGGTAGGCCAGAAATGGTAGTGGGCTGGTATCACTCTCATCCTGGGTTTGGATGCTGGTTATCTGGAGTAGATATAAATACACAACAGTCATTTGAAGCATTGAGTGAAAGAGCAGTGGCAGTTGTAATAGATCCAATTCAGTCCGTAAAAGGAAAAGTTGTCATTGATGCATTTAGGTTAATTAATCCCAATATGATGGTTAGTAAATTTTAAAATTATTCTAAAAATTATTTAACACTTTTATGCTCTTTAAAAAACGCTTTCCAAACAAAATATTTCTATGCTTAACTGTTGTATTTCTTAAAATCTTAGAAATTAGAAGCAACATTCAAAATTTTATTTTTTATTGAAATTTAAATTTAAAGTTTGAAATAATATATTATGATACGAGTGCGGGTACATCTACACAGCGCATGAGTATCGTATACTATAAGGAATACGCAAATGTGTGTGCAGACTCAAACTTTGCAGACGATGATAGAAAAAATTAATAAACAGTGTCTTATACGTTATCCGGTACAAAAGTGTTAATAACAGAAATTATTAAGTTTTTATATTTATATATGTCTTAAACTTTTGCCTTTATATCAATAAAATTACTAATAATTTATAAAATTGGTAAATTTATGAACATTTGTATAATTTAAATATTTATTCTACACTAAGATTATTACTTCAAACAGAGATAAAATGAATAATGCAATTTCATAGGTTCTTGGTCAAGAGCCTCGTCAGACAACATCCAATTTGGGACATCTCCAAAAACCATCTGTACAAGCATTAATTCATGGACTGAATAGACATTATTACAGTATCAGTATCAATTACCGCAAAAATGAACTAGAACAAAAAATGTTACTAAACTTGCACAAAAAGACATGGATGGATGGCTTGACACTTGCAGAGTACTCTGAACACAGTAAATTTAACGAAAATATTGTTCAAGAGATGCTTGAATTAGCTAAAAATTATAATAAGGTGAAATTTCATTTTGATTTTTCTCAACATTTTCAGTAACTATGAAAAGTAAGTTATCAAAATTTTACATTTCAATTCTTTATTACAGGCCCTCGAGGATGAAGAGAAAATGACTCCCGAGCAATTAGCGATTAAAAATGTTGGCAAACAAGATCCAAAACGGCATTTGGAAGAAAAGGTCGACAATCTTATGACGACAAATATTGTGCAGTGCTTGGGAGCAATGCTTGATACAGTTGTCTTCAAATAACTATCTGATTTAATTTGCAATACAAATTTAAGAAAAAATATACATCTTTTTAATATCAATCTTAATAAGTTTTTTATACTGATCCATTAAACTCGCTCGCAAACGTTGTGTAAAATAATAAATAATGTATTAAGTATATTTTCAGATTTTTAATGAAAATAGTAAATTGTCTTTACAAAAGTATCTGTCACACGCGCTACGATGTTAATTAATCCTCACCTTTAGCATAATCGGCGTACATACAATTTCTTTTTATAAACTTTTTAAAAAATTTTAATGAATAAAACAAATTCAACTTATCTTTTAAGTAACTGTAATAGACAAAATATTTTTTGTATAAAAAGATGGTGTGAAAATCTTCACAAATCGAAATGTCTTTTAAAATAATCTATAATATTCTTTGTGTTGATGAATGTGAAAATATTCTATTACAAATATTTATGTACAGCTTAAATATTCACTGGCTTATTTCCGTGAATATTATAATGGAACTTAAGTTTTGGCAATAACTAGTAAAGCCAAATATTATACAGCACAATTACATCATTTTCTATTTATCACGATCCATAACTATTTGATTTTTAAAAAGTTCTTTTCATAACATGATGTAAATGTGCTCACAATCACTCCTATACATTTCAATAAAAAATAATAGTAAGTAAGTTATTTATCAAGTAAAGAAATTTTGTAATATTTTCATTCTTCTTCTGGCTGTTCTTCTTTACTCTTCTTTTTCTTCTTCTTCTTTTCTTTTACCGGTTGCTCCTGTAAATCAAAATAAAGCAATATTAATTTAATTGCAATGCTTTTTACATCGTATTATTAGATCTGAATTTAGATAATTCACCTCTGATTCTCCTTCTACAGCCATTGATGTTTCAGCTTCTGCATCTGACTTATCTTTCTTTTTATCCTTCTTCTTTTTCTTTTCTTTCTTTTCTTTTTTCTTATCTTTAGGTGATGCCATTTCCACATCTTCAGATTCAGCTACTGGAACTTCCTCTGAAGCCACAGTTTCTTCATGCTTACGTTTCTTAGCAGTAACTTCTGCAGCTTGTTCTCCAGAGTCCTTGACACCATTTTCTTCAGTCTACAAAAAAGTATGTTCAAAATTAAATAACTTAAATATTCGTTCATTTTATTTAATTTATATTATTTTAAACATTACTTTAACAGCACTGTAATCTGCGTAATTCGATAACCAGTCAGTTGGTGTATTTTCATTTGGTTTTCCATGCTTATCAAGTTTTCCTTCTACTATAAGACGTTTCTTCAAAGACGCCTTAGGACCAAGACCCCATTTTCTTGGATAAGCATCTCTTTCCATGATGACACGTTTAATTTTGGCAACCACTCCATGATCGCAGGCTGACATTGTGGGTGTTGTCATGAGGGCAATAGCTAAAATATTTTTAAATTTATTTTATTCAAATAATTAATAATCATTAATTAATAATAATAATAATAATAATTAATAGTGATTTCTTTTAAATTATGTATCGAAATTAATTAAATGCAAAAAAGCAAAATATATATTTTAGAATATTTACCAAGTGCAACAGCTTCTCCTTTAGTAGTGACAATAACAATTTCTTGATTTAATTCAATGCCGTCATCGTACATCAGAACACCAGGCAGCATGATTTTTGCTCCGTAACATATAGCATTTACCTAAATACAGGTATTTACTAGTATCAAGAATATTTTGGAGCATTGAAATTTTGTGAAAAATTATGCACTTTATTACAAATGTGTAACAAGATTCAAATTTTTCCCGTTTTTTACTAATATATTTATATAACTAATAAAAGTTTCAACTATTAAAATAATAAAGTAATGTAAATTTAAAAAACTTATAACATTGTCATCAAAACTGCTTTTTCAGATATAAATAATAATATATGAAATTTGAACTATTAATATAAAAAAACTTTGATTCTACTTTTACTTTACAAATTAAAAAATTGCAATATTTTATTGATATATGCACATGAAAAGCAGAAAATATTAAAAGTTGAAAGTCCTTTGATCAGTTACAATTTAGAAAAAAATATTAGTACTTACAGCACTGTCCTTAACAATGATTCTTTTATGATTGACAAGAAGAGATTCCAAAGGTCTGATAACTCTTCTCAGATAAGATTCATCACCATGATTTTCATATAGCCATTGTGCATCAAGGATGTCATGCATGGTTACTAATCCTTCCTTCTCTGACATAATACCTGAACGATTTCTTCTCAGCTCCTGCATTTGGCAACCAGTGCCAAGGAACAAACCAAGATGCACACAAATAGTTCTAATATATGAACCAGCTTCACAGCTAACTCTGAAAACACCCATATTTCGCTCCTCGTCATAGTCAAGGAACCAGCTATCATAAACAGTTCTGACTCTCAACTGTCGTTTGACGGCAGATATTAGTGGAGGTCTTTGGAACAGAGCACCTCTTAATTTCTCAAGTGCTTGGTGAATCTAAAATATTATGAGTTAATATTTCTTTAATTTTGGGATAAAAGATTAAATTGACGTGATATAATGGTTTTAAAACAATACCTTTTTAATATTGTCAACAGCAGAGTGTAGTTTAAATACTGCCACATACTCTTTGCCAGCTGATTGTTGAGATTTAGCTAATCTAGTAGCTCTGTCTATACAAACAATTAAACAACCAGAGACTTTGGGATCTAGGGTACCCGAGTGACCAGTTTTTTGTACTTTTAAAATTCTTTTAATCCATGCCACAACTTCATGGGACGATGGATTTGAGGGTTTGTCAAGGTTTATACAACCTGACTGAACATACTCTGATAGTGTACGATGTAAAGGTGTAGACCCACAAGACAAAGGAGTAAAATGTTTTGTACGTGTCAACATTTTATCAAAGTTCTAAAATAATTAAATTGAAATTACTCTAAATATTTTTTAAAAAAGAATAAAATAAAAATTTAAAAATTGATTGTTTAAAAAATACCTTAAATAATAATGGCCAATCCTTGCATTCAAGCTTGATCTGCTCATTGGAGGGTTCCATTTGACATTTCATCTTGGCTTGAATCTCGCCAAGAGATTTGTTTTTGCTCTTCTTCTTTTCCTTCTCTGCAAGTAAAACGCATTTAAACTATGTAAACGCATAACCTTAAAATTCAAACTTAACCTAGTGCAATTATGACATTCACTCTTCTGCCCAGTATTTATCAACAAAACATAAAATCTAGAAAATAACATTCGTATTAAATACGAAATTCTCGCGATTTTTGTTGTACTTGATGAAATTATTACGATCGGAAAATTGAGTAAACCACGTGTTTACTGCGTCTTTTATACGGATGATCATAACAGAAGATCTTTACAACCTACATAAGTGGTAGCGGTACAGTGACTTGTATAGCAGAGTTGCGAATAAAAATATTCAACCGCGAGAATTCGAATAGTAATAAACAATATATAATTACCTATTTCAGCCATTGTTGAAGTTTAAAAAAAACACGTGCGAACAATATTTTGGAGTGCCGACGTCGCCGCCGCCGCCGTCGTACGAAACGAAACGCGGCACGCGGGCAGCCTTGCCTACGCGCGTGCACCACGAACAACGTTGATCAATATAGATTGGACTTGCAAAGGGAAAACTTATTAACTCCAAATAGAAATTTCTTAGCTTATAATTATTAATATAAATAAATATTTAAAATTTGGCCTTCGTTGTCTTACATTTTTTAATCAAGTAAAAAATAAAATTATTAGAATGGAAATTTAGCAGCCTGGCTATTTAATTATAGGTATATATAGCCATAATTCAGAGAGCAACACGTACACGGTAGAACAAAATTGAATAAAAATCGATAGAGTTAAAAATACGGAATTTTTAATATTGACATTAAAAGTTTAAATTACACAAAAATTGAAGAAAAGTGAATAAAAACGAATGTATTTTGAATAAGCATAGCAAAAACCGCGCAACTCAGTCGATACTATCATCACTAACGTTGTGCTTACAGGAATTAGGATATCGGTGTTCTAACTATATACGTTGAATGACCGCAGTTCTATCCCCTACTGTACAAACTACAAGTTTCGACAGGATCTCTTTCGTAAGAAAAATATTACTATATATGTATACTTAATACGATAGCACGGAAAGGGGAGTTTTCCACTATTTTCAAACGGCGGCAACGGACAGTATCAAAACTGCTAAGGATTATTAGGGTTAGTGTTCAAGCGATTGTGCGGGTAAATCTCTGATGACATTTTGGCTCCGATGACACTGAGCCTGGTGCTTCAAAGATGAGCAAAGACAAGGAACTTATATGCATCAGCTCTGATGAGGACGAGGATACTTCTAAGAAGGTAATGGAATGTGTGCTCTCTACGTGTAGCTCGAATTCCCCTACGATAAATTGCGTTTCACAAAACGAAAACATATTCTTCACGTGAAATTTTAATATCCTTAACCTCTCACTTATTTTTTTTATATAACTTTTTGATTTTAGTAAAAAACTTTAGTTTTCTTATCTATTAACAATTAAAAATAATATTAAGTTTAACATTTAAAATTAATAAATAAATAAATAAAATAATGTAGGTTTTCCATTTATTTTGTAACCCAAGTGAAAAATCTAAATAGAAAGTTATGTTTTTCATCACATTATAAGCAAGATTAATATTTGCAGTGCTTATATTGTGTCGTGAATAATAAATTACTTGATAAAATAATTATATTTGTTATTCTCTGAATTAGAATTACATAATATTTTTAAAATAACTTTCTATTGCAAAATAACTTAACAGGTATTTTTATTTTTAGATTAAAACAAATGTTAACAAGGATTCAAAACAAATCAAATTCAAACAGAAAAAAAGAAAGTTATCGATTTATTCATCAGGCGATGATGGTCATATAAAAAGACGCAAAAATCAAGAGAATGATATTACTTCCAATAATATTGGACATACAAACACAGAAAATTTTAGCCGTATTGACAGTTGTAAGAAAATTACAAAAAGTAAAGTCTCAGTGAGTAGGTCACCCGAATGTGGAACATCTAAATATTTTGATGAAATGGAGAAAGAGACATCTAATAATAATGAAATTACAAAAGTAGTTGAAAGTCGATTTTCATTACCTCCTGGAACTTCTAAGCAATCAACACCAGCCAGGAAAGTTATTAAGCCACAGTTGGTTATTAAGGAAAAAGTATCTATTCCAGATCCATCAGATAACGTATTTCAAAGATTTGTTGAAGCTTGTCAAAAAGTAAATAATGATGAAGCTACAAAAAAGGTTATGATAAACTTGATAAATCGTTACAATCAACTTGAACATGATGATAAGAGTAATGACGAATTTAGGCTTTTTTTGAATTCTAGTATTCAGAAGATAGCTAATGGGCACAGTAAATTTTATTCTTTGATACAAGAAGTTCGTAATGAAATTAAAAGACGTATTAAAAAACCAAACAAAAAATCTGAAAAATTAAAGCAGATTGAAGAAGAAACAGGTAATGCAGAAAATCATGTAGATGAAATGGAGTTATCAGAGGAGGTTTGGAAAAAAGTGAGAAAATTGGAAGATACTATAAAGAAATGTAAAGACAAAATTCATGAATTGGATAAGGAAGAAGTAGACTTTAATGATGAAGAAGATTCTAGTTATATAAAGAAGGATAGATATGAAAGAAAAATTGTTCAGTTATGTGCAGAGCTTAGTAAATTAGTCAAAGACAATGAATTAAAACGAGAAATATATAAAAAACTACTAAGAAGAAAGGATATTTCTGGTGAAATGACAGGAATAACATTGATTGATGAAGCTATCATAAATTTTGTTAATACTGGTATAAAAAAAGTTAATAAGCTAAAACACGTTGATAATTTTACTGCTTTACCTGACTACTTGATAGTGCCTGACCGTTATGATATTTTACAATGTATTGAAAAATGCAATGATCAACAAAATCTTGATTTAACAAAGAAGAAAATGGAGCAATTGGGTAATCATACTTATTTTTAACATCTCTTTTTTATTTAATCAAATAGTTTTAATCTTAACATGAAAAAAGTTTCTAAGATTGTATTTCTTTCTTATTAAATTATATAATGATACCCTTTTGTAAGTAAACTTATTTTGAACACTTGCACTGTAGGCTCTAGTGGCACAGATTAGTACAAATATTATTAAAAATGAAGCAATGTATAGTTTTTAAATTACAACTTGTTATTTATAAATTAATAAAAATTCTTGTATATTAATCACACTGAAAGTGTTAGTATTATATATAATAGTATTGAAATAATGTTTTTCATTTTTGTAATTTTAATTGTTTTGATTTTTTTTAGCATTAAATGCTTTAAAAACTATTGGAGGTTATTTGAAGAATTGGAGGATTAAAGAAAGTGAGGAATACTTATCATCTTATATGGAACTGGAAGATCCTGCATTGAAAAATCCTGAATTACATGCAAAATTAAAAAAAAGTCAAAAAGAAGGTGATAAAAAATTAGAGGAAATATTTCAAAAGTATGTAGAGAAACAAGAAGGATTATCTCTTGAAGATTTGGGAAAAGAAGAAGAAGAAGGTGAAACTTCTGGTTCTGATGCAAGTGTAGAAGATGAAGCTGATGAAAATGATAAAGATCAAGAGAAAATAAAGAATAATTCAGGTAAAAATAAAGAAAAGAAGGATACCAAAGTCAAGCAAAAAGAAGATGAAGCAAATGAAAAGCATGATACACAAGACTGTAAAAATGATGTAGAAAATGTGCTAAGTGATTTGACAAGCAGCAAAGATTTGGTTATTGATCAGAATGATTATTCTGAAAAAGAAGTTAATAATTTAGATGTTACAAACAAAATTCGAACCGTAGCAAGAGAAGATAAGTCGGTAGAAAATTCTATTGGTAAAAAAGTTTCTATGAACAATGAATCAAATCACCGATCTAGTTCAGGTACTATTTTAATAAATGATAGTTCAAAAGCTTTTACCATATTATCTGAAATTTGTGGTTTAACTGATAATGTAAAACCTTTTAATAATGTTTTATCAAATACTGTAACAGGAGGAGAAGATGAAATTCAAATTTTAAGTGATAATGAACCCAAAAATGTCAAAGAAAGTGAGCAAATATTTACTAATGAAAATGATGATTTTGTATTGGAAGACAATGCAGTGGATATTGACAAAGATCCCCTTAATATTGACATTAATAATACAGAGGATAAAAATGAAATTACAAATGTTTCACCAGTACTTAGAAAAGATTCATCAATAAAAGGTATTTATGATGTTAATAAATGAAAAAATAAAAGTAAAATTAGATCTTTAAAACCTGACCAAAATAATGAATTTATGTGTATTTCCAAAGATAATGTATTAAAAAATTCTAAGGCTTGTAATAACAGTGAAGATAAAAATAAAAGTAAAACTGCTGTAGATGAAGTTTCTATAAAAGATGTTACAAGTATAATAGATTCATTACATAAAACACAAGAAATTGTTTCATCCATACCAACTGATAACATTACATCTAGTAAAGAAGTAGTAACTGTAGAAAAAATTAACAAAAAGACATTTGAAACAAGACAATCTGAAAAAATAGTGGATATAATTGAATTGATTGAATTGGTTACTCCAAAAGGAAGTCAAGGTAAAAATAATTGTTTAGTTTCAAATCGTTAAATAGATAGTTTACGTTTTCCTTAAAATTGTCATTAATATTAGTAAAATATGGAAATTTTTTATAAATTCAAAGTATAAATGTATGCACAATACGTATATAAGTATAACATTTTTTATATCACTTTTGATTTCAGAAGTTAACTGTGAAGAAATTAAAATTGTAGATAAAGAAACGATCTGTTCTCCTGACGAAGCCAAACCTGAACTGGACGAATTATCATCTTTCATAAAAGTACGTTCCTTTGCAAAACCACCTGAGTCGTGGAAGGATAATTTATCACCAGAAAAGACTTCTAAAAATTTAAAACTTCCATTACAACAAGTGCTTAAAGACATGCCAAAACCGGAATGCGTTGATTTGACTAATGAGAAAGAGACTAGTCGATCGCCGTCTAGTAATACGCGGTGCATTAATCCAGTAGCTATTAATAAGCGTCGGATACCTATGAACAATGTCAAAATCTTGAAAAATCAAAAACTCAGTCAGAATATTTTGTCGCCAAAAAATGTTGATAAAAGTGGTCAAACTGTAAGACCAAATATGGGGCGAACTGACAATCGACCTAACAATAAAAGTGTTACTTTTTCGACTAACAGGACCAATAGACCTAACGAAAAAAGTGTCACTTTTTCGACTAACAGTAGCAATAGACCACAAGCGAGTACAAACCAGACTCAGACGAATAATAACCAAAGAAATCAAGTTGTTGGAAGGAAAGTACTTGAAAAGCCTTACGTGCTAGTACTGCCTTATAACAAAGAAAAGGGCTAAAGTCTTGTGACTGCGTGAACTAATAAAAAGCAAAGATGTTTTTAACTTATTTGTTATGTTTGTTAAAATTAGAATAATGAGGTACAGTTAAAAAATGAAAACTTTTATTACATTCGTACAATGAGTTTATAATTTTTAGTTTGTATTTATTATATTACTTATTATTACTTTTGATAAAGCAAATTCACGTTCTGTAAGTTTTTCGACAATATCAAAATGGTCGACATTATTTCTCATCAATAGAAATTCAACATTGTCGATTAGATTTGTCAATCTCTGAAACGAAAAACGAGTATTAATTCTCCTAATTAAACACGATACAAAATAAAAGTTATGAATGCCTTGATTCGTGTACTTACACGTACGTATCGACGCGATTCCTCAATAAAAATTGGTGAATCACATTCACCTACTGTAACAATGACTTTAAGGCCGTGTACTGGTTTTAGGATTTTATCTTCATGGTTTGATTCATCCAGTGGCGCAAATGTATACGAATTAATTTCATCACTAAAAAATTTTTGTGGTTAATTTTCAATGGTGTAAATATGATAAAAAAAATGAGGCTGATTATTGATTCGAATCATAAAAATATTGATATATTCAGGTTTTTATAATTTAGAAAATTTATTTGTATGAGGGTAATATTAAAAATAAAATATGGAGTAAAGTTATCGTATTCTACTTTTAAAGAATTAACATGTTGCAATTCTAAAAATATTTTTGATTTATAAGCATTCAACTCCGAAATTCTGAATGCAATAATTAATTGTTAATTTTTTCGCTTTATATTATAAATAAATAAGTAGTGATGAGTTGAATGGAATCTCGTGTTAAAATTTCGAATCGATTATCAGCTGCGACAGTCCAGTGATACGGCTATGAGGGAGATAAGTGCATTGGATTTTTATAAAACTTTCAAGTCTATCTTTGGTCGTATTCGAAACCGAAGGAAAATTTTTTTTATACAATCAGCTTGAAAATACGCTTGAATTTATTTATAAAAACCCAATATATGTCCTTGTGATAGGCTCCCAGCATGCCAAACTTTTGTAATTTTGTAGTAACAAAAAAAAAATAAAAAAAAAATAAAGAGTAAAAGATAATTACGGAGTCAGCTTAAGCGCCTCGTTCACGCTTGTGTACAGTAGTGGCTGGAGGGCATAAATGCCGCTGACGAGGAGGAGGCCCTTAAGCAGTTCCCTGTAGCCGTGCCTTGTCACGAGGTCGAGCCAGGCTTGATCGTGCAGCAGACTTGCAGCCAGGTGCGCCCCCGCGCTGTGTCCGCCGATCCACATACACCTGTAAATTAATGCGTGTTATCACGATGAAAATTACTTACTTGAATATTGGCTACTACTTATACTGATCAGGATACTTCAATTTTCATTAATTTCAAGGGGGAAAATATTGCATGGCTATGAGCGTAAGATAACAGTGTACTATGATGTTTTTCGCGTCAATGGATTATCTTGTAATACGGCAGTCACTATTAAGTGTATTATACATATGCTCAGGCTAATATTGTGCTATATCTTTAAAAATGTATCTGCGAAAGTCTATCAGTATTGAACACTGCAAGCGACAAGCGACATGAACATGTACATAAACTAAGAAATTTTATTTTATTTCACCTAGATGATAAGAGTGCTTTTCTTTGTAAAGTCGAATAAATTGATCTAATATATAAAGAAACGTTACATTCATACAAGCTTAGTAAATTACATTGTATACATATATACTAGGCTAGTGATTTATTTTACTTACCTGGATCCTGAGACACGGGCCATTTCCAGGACTTTCTCGGTTAACGTTTTTATTTGTCGAATGATGTCAGTTAGTCGTACTGAAATAAAAATTTATACTTTTTTTGTAACCAATCTAAATAAATGTATATGTTTTTAAAAAACTCATTTTTTCTATGGCTTCATTCTTGCAAAAATCAACCATGACTTATATTTTATGTTCTAGCTTATTGTGTTAAGTCGAAAATACTTGCCATTGGGGCATAAGTCGTACCCGGCGACAACTACTTTAATGCCGTGGGCAACAAAATTTGGAACTACAAATCCAGACATATCTTTACTGAATTCCATCCAATATCCCCCGTGAATAAATAGAAAAATTGGCGCATCTGGAAGGGAGAAACAAAATTTATCTTCTTGAAACATTGAGGCTTTTTTTTAATTGTTTGCTCATACTTTTCGGAAGATTCGTTCCGTAAATATCGTATTTCATTCTTTCTGTTGATCCGTACGGAACATCCCGCTCGTTCTCGATGGATGTACGAACCTCGTTTGTGACTAAAATGAAAAGTTGCGTTAAAAAGTAAATTGATTTGATGATAATGAATTTTTTTATTATCATTTCTTACCATCTTGACAAAATTTGAAGTATCGAGCCAGTAATTCCATCGGTCCATACCGCTTGCTCCAATTGCTTGGCATGTAATTATTTTCATTTTCCTAAACAAATAATATTGATGATTATAGAAAAGAATAAAGATTTAAAAAGCGATTTCTTTAAATAGCGAAAAATAAATATTTCATTTATTTAATATAAAAATTATCCAGTGATTAAAACCATTTTGGAGCCACCACGAGACACGATGCCCGATGATAATTTACAATAACCGACTATCTCTTATTATGATTTTTCCAATAATAAGTATTATATAATACAGTATATTAACTGTTAATTAAGTATTATTAACAGTTGACTAATTAAATATATTCAAGACACTTTGGCTTTTATAAATAAGATTGTCCAAAAGAAGATGTAACATACGAAAGCTGCCATCCCCTTGCACCACGTGGAAGCCTAACTAAGTCGCGGAGCCGTCTGTTGATAAGTTCTCGTTCTCGGCGAGCTTCGTCAATCCGAGTTCGTACTCTGTCCACTTATCTACTCACACTGGCGGACACTCGTGTGTATATTATTGCTCGTCGCGTGCCGTCGCAAAAAACTATAGGCGTTTTGCGCAATAACACAACATCGAACGAACGAGCGAACTCGCCGGTTTTAATCGACACGATGACGGGATTCGTCCCTCTGGCGACTCCCCTGCGCTTGCGAGCCGCCACTATAGTATCTTGTACGTTCACTTTTGCGGTTTGACGGCCAGCGTCTGTGCGAAGAATATATGCGCAAGGAGACTACGGCGAGCGATGCCTGTACCTCACGCCGAGAAAAGATAGCGTAAGTGTAAAGTCCTCTTGTTCGAATGCTCCTCAAGTAAAAGTAGTTTCCAAGATATTTTTATATCGTTGATTTTCGACTTTCTCTTTATCTTTTTATCTTCAACTTATCTTACTATCTAAAAATTAACTGTGATATATAATGATGAGAGAATCTTGTGAGAATTAAAACCTGTACCAATATCTTGTAACATATATATTTCTTATTGCGGGCACAAGCCCTGTGTGAGTTCGATTCCATTATCGGATATCTTT
>JAPYZP010000398.1:0-25854 GCA_030522985.1 Torymus sinensis | reverse complement strand
GTGTGTGTGCGGCTCATGCGCGCTGGGCCAAGCAATCATCAGACTAAGGGCCTCCTAATGATCCGCCGTTCTGCACACGTCGCAGCTACTTGAAAGGTCCTCTCCGGACACTTTACACGCATATTGATGAGAGAGAGAGAGAGAGAGAGAGAGAGAGGTTTGATGCATCGATTAGAAGGGTATTAGCATTTTAACAGTTTCTTTTTTCAGAAATAATTGATGAATGCTAATGCTAGGTGTTCATATTAAAGCAAAATTTGAAGCTGTGGAACAAGTGATTTTTTTTGCATGCTATATTTACGGTTATACAATTGCTCAGGTAAAATTACAATATTCAAATAACAAATTGTATATAATTACTAGGCTAAGAGTAGAATTTGCAAATCATAAAACCAGTCTTAACAAATATTAGTTTGGGCAAATTGGCTATTACTCGTACTTTAACGAAGCCTTAAAGAATTGGAAACCATTCATAAAAATGTATAACCATTCGTTAGAATGTACTTATTACCTATTTTTCATTGCGCTAATACTCGTAGTTATATGTTAATTTTCGTACCGACGTTGCCGATAATAATAACGACATTATTATAATTTTAAATTTACTTCAAGAAATATCTTAAATTAGGACAAGTGTATTTAAAAGACCAAAGAAAAAAATCTCGTGAGAACTGAAACGAAGCCATATGACGATGCTTAACTACTATACACAGATCATAGAAAAAAGTAGACATAGGTGAAACACATCTGAAAACGAAAAAAGGGGGAAAACGCTCCGAGGGTGCATCGCCCGGAGTCTTCTGATGGTGAAAGGGAAAAGATGTTTACATATTTCCCACAGCGCGGACTGTGTACACATACATTGCTCCAGTCGACAGAATTTCAGGATTTCAAACGGCACACGTGGTGATTACTACTCCCACGTGGCGTAAATAAGCAGACTATTTTTAGAGGTCTGAGTTGACAAAATATGTTGTCACGTTGTCGTCAATTCTTAATTAATGGTCTTCAAGTTCGTTTTCATCCTAAACAAAGCCATTGTAGATACGAACAAATTTGAAAACGAAATCATTCATTGTTCAAAAATAATAGACTGTATTGCATATACTGAATTGACACTAAGCAGTCTAAGCTATACGTTGAATGTGTAAAATGGTTGTCTGTAAGAATTTTATAAAGAGTTGCGAGGACATAGTTTATTGCGAATTAACGCGTAAAAATAAAAAAGTAATATCATTTTTTAAATGTAATTATACATTTTTCACATAAAATATTAATAAGTGAACCAAAAAGGACCATATACGGCCACTTTATTCCGTCACTTTACTATTGTTCTGCATTGACATATAAGAAACCTTAAATGAATATTTTGATATATCTGCTAAGTTTATTATTTGTTCTGAAGTTTCTTAGAAGAAATATTTACATTTTTATACGCATTTTTTTCAGTTATTTGCGATTTTCACTTTAAGTTTGTATGCTGAGAAGGTTTTTTACTTATTTATGCAGGATATTTAAATAAGTGAAATACATCTCAATCAATAATTTGTCTAATTCGGCTAGAATTGGTCATATCAAATATGTGTTATTGATTTATCTATAGTGTGACGCCGATTTATTAGTTTTTTTTACAGAATTATAAAAAATTGTTGGCTTAGTCTAGTTAATTAAGGTAGACTTACCTTACTATGTATTAAAATAAATTTCTAAAGAAAAAATAGCAATAAAATAAAAAAATATTATATACGATAACCAGGAAATTATTTCTGATAGAAAAATACTGGTAGAAATTGTACAAAAATTAGCCAGTTAATAAACAGAACCCTGCTAATTTATGATTGACAACTAGCTAGTTTTTGTACGATTTCTACCCTTTCTCGAATAGAATAATGATATTTATATAATGCACTTCTATATAGATATGTGTTTCAAACTACCGCAGCAGTGACTTTCTGATGTGGCGGTTTGGCGAAGCTGCTGGAGGAAAAGTTATCCCGCGTTTTTCACTAGCCGAACTCAGCTGATCTTTGGGATGGCAGGGATACTCGGCCGATGAAGGGACCGCTGGTTAAACGATCTGGGAAAGAAAAATCTCTTGTGTCGGTCCTCCTAAGGCGCCGCATCCACCCTCGCTCTTTTCTTGACAGTTACCGACCGAGATACTGGAGATATAAAATGAGAAAGAAACAATCGCCGATAAAGTCGTTAACAGGTGTTTTGTGCAGTCGTTGATAATTACAATCTTTATATCCAACGGTAATAAGTAACAAAATAGGTAAAAAGAGTATATAACTTTTCTTTCAAATTCTATAACGGTTAACTGTGAAGAAAGGATCTTTTATAATTTAAGCATAAGGACTACTTAGATATTCATTTTATACGTCGGTAGTTATGCCTTCCATAGTACGAATCCCATATTTCAAAAGAATCCGTTAAATACATTTCAGCAAGAATAGTTATTGTAAGTACCTAACAACTATGAGCGTTTGATTCAAAATAAGCCAACGTAACATTATATAAAGTATCAAGAATATATAAGTTATTTTTTTATACAAAAGTTGTTAATATAAATTACTTGAAAAACTATACAAATAATTTGGTTGAAACTGATGTTAGTTATTTATTAAATTATAATTGGATTTTTTTATAAAACTGGGAAGTAAACGGAGAATATAGTTAGAAGTAAAATTAAAGCCTTCTACGGTATAGAGTTTATTTGAACCAAAAAATTATCTGGTAATTATAAATTCTTGAAACACACTCTTTATCTTCATTATTATTACTACTATTTGCATCAATAATTAACGCCGCCTCAGCACGCGATGTAAATAAAACTGAAAAATATTGAAACCACAGGCGCATCCAGGCCGAAGACATACATAACAACCCGAGCAACCCTAATGGTTCTAGGAAGTGTAGCATCGGGAAGAAGAAGAAGTAAAGACAAGGGCAAGGACAGGAGCTATAAAAGTGACTCGGGGGCGACGACCGACGTCGACAGACAGATTCGGTGCACGAAAGCAAACATACACAAACGGCGGCCCTCCGTGCACGCGCCCCCTTATCATCATCGAGCTCGCGCGCGCTCTACTTATACACGCGTACACTCCTGCGCCTTAATTTCACGCGCCGCCGGAAGCCGGATACGGAGAGCACGGAGTGAACTTCCATCGGCAACACGGGGAAAACGGTTGAACCTCCAAAAATAGTGAGGGGGGCGAGAGAGAGAGAGAGAGAGAGAGAGAGCGAGAAAGAGACATGTTATATACGCGAGTAAGGAGAAAAAGGCATTGCCCTCTCCGCGTGGCAGCGATTCGTACATAAACATATCACAGGGGCTGCGCGCAATGACTGGGGATGCGGCGCACCTATTAATACCGGCCTGCCTTCACGGGTTAATGAGATTTCCTCGCGCGCGCGCTTCTGTTGGGGGGAAAACGCTGGCTTTTTCGGGAAATTAAATTATATTTTACATCCCGAAAGGACATTGTCCACAATATTTATGACTTTATATATGTCGGTGAAATAGCCGCCGCGTCTGCATTGATAGCGAGCATTCTGTTTTCAAGATGTATTCAACTACTCGGGGTGTAGAACTAATTTTATGTGCGGCGAGATCGCAATCATTTACGCGTTATACGAGCTATACAATAGGCATTACGCAAGATTTATGCTGATCTTTGCAAATCTACGGTGTTAAGTACACGCATTGGCAATATTTATTGACTATGTATGTATCTATATTAAAAAAATAATAAAATAACAAGAGTTAATCAATTTTATTGAATAATGGAATTATTAGTAAGCAATAATACAATTTTCAATGATTATTATCGAAAGTATTCATCAATGAGTAAATATAGAAGGAGTTTAAGTAAGCCAACGACGACTCATTGTCAAGCTCGCTCCCTCAAGCAACATTAGCAATCATATAGCCCTGAATCTTAAAATACCCACTCCATAATGCGCGCGGGGGGAATCACGCTCTATTTATGGACAAGGAACATCTCAAGCGAGAAAGAAGAAGACGAGCGCGCGTGCGCACCGAAATAAATGGGGTGCAAGACGTGCGCGGGCGCGTGCGCGCGCGGTCGACAAAAAAACGAAAGCCTAAAGGACGAGGGCGGCGACGATGAAACGAGGATGAATATAAGTAAGCGCGCACGCGACGTGGCGGGATTCGACGGGGGCGCGCGAGCGACCCCCGGAAGAGGCGCATTTGCACGGCCGGGGCTTCCTTTCGACTTCTGCATGTAGGTAGGTATATATAGATCGCGCGCGCCAAAAGGATGTGTGCGTATGTGTGTACATGGCGTGTGTAACGTAGGAGGAGGCAAGAACGTTGGAACGCCGCCGGAAAGGAAGAGTTGGCGGGTTAGGGGCGTGCGCCGAGGCGCTTCTTTTCACGCGCCCTCGCGCGTTGTATGCGCGCGAGTCGTTGCTCTTTTTTCGCCCGCTTCTTTGTGTAACGAGATATACACAGCGCGCTAGGAGGATTTGCCTCGCGCTCGTGATTTCTTATATAGCATATGTCGATGTACGTTGACTCAATGGGGACTTTGTAACGTGATATTTATGTCGATTGAAGAGTTGAAAAAAAAATGAGCAACATGTAGAAAAAAGATGTATTGGATAAAGGGGTAAAAAGCACTTTTTTTATGGCTAATTATAATGTATACAGGATTGAAAAAGTTATATAAGTATTTTTCACGCGAAAATATATATGCGCGTTAAAGTAAATTCATTTTGTGATTATGAGTAATGAAATTTATTGTAATATATGCTCGCATAAAAGGAAACAAGTCTAAGCAGGTTATCTTATTATATGCCAACGGTCAGATTCACTAGTGCGGGAGGTAAATAGGCGGTTAAGCTTTAGAAAAGTACTACGCGCTAACGGACGCGTTCAAGTAGGTATGAATCATACTATCTATAGAAATGAATGGGCGACAGGGGCTATTTTCAGACAACTTATTTTAAATCTGTTTATTATTTTATAAATTTTTTAATTATAATGTACATACATCTTATCAATAATAAGAACATTGCATGTTTGGATTTCACATTATTACCTTAAAATTTGTTTTAAAGATTGTAAAGAAGAACATAAAAGAAATAATTAATACTAAATGCGAATATTAAGCTTACTCTCTAAATTAAATTCAGTAAAAAATTACCATTTTAGAGGGTAAAATCGGGTACTGTCAAAAAAGTACATATGCACTCCGAAATAGTGTATATATACACTGAATTATCAGCCTATATCACTGTTTAGTAGTGTATATACACTATTTCGGAGTGCATATGCACTTTCCTAACAGTACCCGATTTTACACTCTAAAATAGTGATTTTTTACTGAATTTAATATATAGAACATCGATGAATTCATATTCCAATCTTAAAGAACGATAGCCGGATGTTGTGAAGCATTTAAAGATTGATTTTGGTCGGTCTGTAAGAAATAGGTGCGAAGATCCGCTACTTCCGCTATATTTGAATTTTTTTTAATTTGATTTTTATTTTTAACTAAATAATTAAATCAAAATATAATGAAAAAATCAATTTTTCGATTTGAAATATTATCTGATTATCCAATCATTAAAACTGAAATCATAATGAAAAATTATATTCTTAACTTTGCTAAAATTAACAAGGAATAATTATAAGTAACTGTTTCAATGATGCGCGTCAGACAACAACACGGAACATGTAAATCATCAAAAGACCTTCACAGGTTGACTTGTCGTCAATGCTCCCGAAATAGGTAAACCCTTATAGCCGGCAGGCACATATACCCGCAGAGTGGACTTAACTCAAGAGGCAGCTCGATCTAGCGCTCTCCTCGCCAGCATGTCCCGGTATTTCACCTCTCTTTCTCACTTTTTTCGTTATAACGTTATGCAAGGCTACGCACAGGGGTTGCCGAGTGCGCGAGCGCGTGTCACGGCTCGTGGCCCCGACTTCCTCCGGAAGTCTGTCACCGACTCTCCTTATAGCCCTCGCGCGCCTCGCTATCTCGCTCTCTCTCTGTCCCTCCTTCTCTCTACGCACACCTTAATCTATGAGCCCTTCGAGCCAAGGCTGCGCGCGCCCGACAATTTCCTACTTCTTTATAAATGCGGAAAAGCGAGGGGGAGATCATTACAAGGAGATCGAGAGAAGGCGCGCGCGCGCGCGGCAGACGAGTGATGGTATATATGTGCGCGCCGGCTGCCGTAATAAGGCGCGCCAGCTCGCGCCCCCGTTTTATAATTCATTAGTATTATTCATAAGTGAATACTATGGGTATATGAAGACGGCGGCTCGGGGTAGATGTCGAGCGGAGATCGAGAAAGGGAGGGAAAATGGTAATGAGGACGATTAGACTGACTTATCGCGCTCAGATGGTCAATGCACCTTGGATTAATAAGCGTTCTATATGGACATGTGAATTTTTTACTGCTAGATGTAACAATTCTTTTCAACTGTCTTGGTAGGCGTTGGTACTAGCCAATTAGCTTCATTACCGCGGAAAAAGGTACTTGAATGGTTCAACGTTGACAATGAACGAACGGATTTTGCCATTTTTAGATTTAACTAGGTTTTTTAAATATTAACTGCATCCCTTCAGTTATCAGTCTTACAATCTTTACTATAACGTCATTCCGACAAATTCTACCTAAAATTCGAAACTCGAAGTTGATATTACATTCTTTATGAACGTTCGAAATTTCAAATATATAAGGAAAATTTGTTTGGTCAATAATGTTTTCCAAACTGCTGCTCTTCGATTCCCAATCGATTTTTTTTTTATATAACAATTCTTAAAGTATAATAAGGATAAATTGAACCTTGGCCATTCGCTACATCGATCACGATAGAAAACAAATATTTGTACAATCAAAGTTTTTCCCAAAGAATATCATTTATAATAGTTAAGAATAATATAATGTATTACTGTCGAGAAAAAACCGGAACAGATGTACCTACATACCACATGTAAAAGAATTTACGCGTAGTAAAAACTGCCTTCATTTAAACAAGCGAGTCACGTGCGAAGGGAAAACGCGCGATCGAGCCACCCCACAATTAACAGCGTGAATATAATTTTTTCCGTATCAACAAGGGACCGCACGCGCATTATCCTACACATACATATACGTACCGCGATGCCCCTGCCATACGGTCATTTACCTCTACGCGCGCGCCCTCGCACCGCCCCGGCCTACAATGCAACGTCTATCCGGAAAAAGTGGAAATAGAATCAACCCGGACCCTCTGGCCAAACACGAAATCACGATGCTACATAGCTCGGAAACTCTTTTCCCCGTATGATTGTTGACACATCCTATCATATCGCGTCCCCGCGCGTTCAATTCGGCTCGCCCGCATGCCTGCGCACCCCTCTGCAACCGCGTGCATGCATGCGCCTATATATGTTATAGAGAAACAATCGGCGCACGCCAGAGAGCAAGAGAGAGACGGCAGTGCGCGTGGGGGTGTGGGCACGCGCCGCGCCGAATGAAAATGATAGAAGGAGAGCGCGCGGGGAGAGAACGTTAATGCGTGTATATACACACACATCTGCCGCGAGCGCCGTATATATCGATTCGTGCGTGTGCGGGGGTACCCCGACTACTACTATACCACTATACGCGTATGACTGTGCGGCTTATGTGTGTATGGCGAGTGTAACGACTATCGGCGCGCAGTGGCTTAATGACGAATTCGGACGTGTGGAGTGCTACGTGTGCCCCCGCGAGCAGTTGCTCTCTTGCCAAAGGGACTTCGATGCCGGCGCGCACAAGGGTGCAGCGACGCCGGCTCGTGTCGATCGAACGACGAGTGTCGGGGGCTGCTCGGGAGACTTGCGCCACTGTGCGGGCATGTATATATGCCAATCGAGAGATCGCGCGAGCCACTCAACGGCTCTTTCGTCTAGCCATAGCTCTCTATACTCGATTTCGAGCGATTGGTTGACAAAATTATTTTATCGGATTGGTGTTGCACGAGAAGAAAACTATAAGTACGTTGCAGATTTTCAGTGTGGGAATTGAAAGTTCTTCTCACAATGGTATATAGAACGATCGATTCTCATCTTAATGCATGCTTACTGTTGTGGAAGTATTTTTTTAAAACAGAGACCAGTCTCGTAGTCGAAAACTGGGCGCACGAGACGCATTATATACCTGAGGTCATTTAAATTCCATGCCTATATGTGAATTGCGTATAATATTGCTTCGAATTGTCGAACCCCCTTCAGGTAGTGGCCTTTTGCGAAAGTAAATTTATTCAGAAAAAAATATTCTAGCATGGATTTGATTTTTTGTTTTGCTCTCTCATATAAATATACCTGCGAGCTGAGGTTGTTACCCCGATGATCGCTTTAAAGGAAAAACTAAAATATTTTTTTTGATGATGAAAAAGTTGAGAAAAAAGCCGGGTTGGGACGCGTAAAAAAAATTAGCTACTGTGACAATTTGAATAAAAAAAAAGTTCATGACTAATGGAAAGGGACCGGAAAGAATGGCATAATTTTATTAATTGTAATGCACTTACTATAAAAATAAATCATTTAAGTGACAATTTAGTATAGGTATACGGCATAATTAAAATTGTTGCTACTGAATAAAGTAATATTCTTTTTATCTAAAAACTATTACTAGCTGACATCATTGTTTTTTCAAGATCAGCCCATTTTCTTTAAACAACGGTAAGGTATATCGTGAATACAGCCATTTCTTGCTCATTGTACGGCAAAACGTTGTATTTCGCCGATAAAAAGAACAATGCAGAGCCGGACCAGTCTCTGAAAGTCCGCTGGCCTTTAAAAAATCTCGCAAAAATAATAGCGCCACTCAACGGCTTCTCGCTTTCATATATACATATATAAGTATACACGCAAAGAAGGAGAAACGAAGTGCGCTCTCTCCTGCAGCAGTTGCTCTCTCACTCTCTCTCTCTCTCGTCTCCGTCGTCGAGAGCTCGCGCCGTATACAAAATCATCCCTCGTGCGTGCGTGCATCCCTCCAAAGAAATCTCTTTCTCTCTCTCTTCTCCTTATCCTCGTCATCCCTTACCGGATCTTAAGAAAAAGTCCGGTTGCTCCTGCACCCGGAGGATGCGTTCGCGGCGCGATGCTTACATACATATACATGCGAGTAGTTTCGCCTCTCGCAAAAAAACCGTTCGAGCCGGGCCGGGAGACAAGGAGCCGGAGAAAAAGCGAAAGAGGGCCTCCGTCTCACTCGCTCTCTCGGTATACATAGATATTCGCGCGAAAAAGACGCATGTGTGCGTGTGTATAAACGAAACAACAACCCCCGAGTCTTGCTCCCTCTCTTCGTGCGGGGCCGCCGATCAGCCAACTTCTCAACCCCTCGTTTTTTCGCGCGCAAGCGAGCGAGCGAGCGGGTATAGCGAACACGGCGCGGCACACATATGTATATACGCCCGCCGCGCTGCACCCTCTCGGTGTGCGTATAAGTGTGCGTGGATCAGGCGCACGACCACTGAACTCCGAATGTCTGCGCGACAATGCGCCCCGGCACGAGCCAAGTCTGAGGGTTGAAGCAACTTGCCCCGCCGGGGAGCACTAGATGGCTATATGTATGTACATCGGCTGCGCCCAAAGTTATTGTCAACGGCTTCAAGCTCCTTTCGACTTTGCTAAATGCTTTACTTTTTACACCGGGGATCGGTAGCGACGACTTAACATTTTTGAGAAAAGTAGTTGTTGCCAATTGATGTCTCATAATTAACAATCAGTCACGTGCGCTAAGTTCTATAATATAAGCAGTTATTAGTTTGAGTTAAAGTGAATCTCATTGTTGTATACACGTTAATGGGTCAAACTAAAGTAGCGAAGTATGTTGTAAACTCCCGATTAAAAAAGAGACATTAACTTTTCCATGCTTGCATGAAACTTATTTCTAATATGTAATTAGATAAAAATACCGATATTTATATAGTAACTATATTGATAATACTTGAGGGATTTGATACCTCTACCGCTGGAGAGAGTTTGACTCCTCTTGAGAAAAATAATAACATTCGGAGAACTATGCAGACTATTATACGAGCTTAAATTTGTGAAGGAATGAACCATTTGAACGTTAATGCCCCAGATGTTGCCACATG
Source organism: Torymus sinensis (assembly GCA_030522985.1). NCBI lineage: Eukaryota > Metazoa > Arthropoda > Insecta > Hymenoptera > Torymidae > Torymus > Torymus sinensis. The sequence continues at coordinate 15,734 of JAPYZP010000398.1, read as the reverse complement.
AGCTTGACATACTTTCGCGAGCTTCAAGCGAAAAAAGTAAGTAGCATGAAAACTATATCCTACATGTACACGAAAAGTTGGAGGGCAAAGTTGGCAGCACCATCACGCAGACGGTCACCCGTTGTATATAATAAAGGCGTGCGCGCGCTCGCGTATACATATATACAGGGGTGGTAGCGCGCGCGCGGCATTGCAGCCAGGTGGCGGCTGTCGCCCCATGTGTGCTCACATGTCCGCGTCCCCCCCTCTTCTTTCCCGCGCAATTCCACTGTACGTATATACGTACTCGTTTGTCTGTATATGTGTAGGTTTGTACACAAACTTATACGCGCGAGGTGGCTTTCGCGCAAATTGCACATTGGCAGACACGTCATGCTGCGCTTAAGCTATGCGCGCCTGTGTATGTAAGCATGTACGTGTGTGCTCTTCTACCTCCTTCGCCGTCTACTTCGAGAAGTAGAAAGAGAGCGCGCACATAATAACAAACGACGGCGACGCCGGCAGGCGCATAAGTACATGTATAACCGCAATGCGAAGTATGGGCACTCGACACCGCCCGGAATCACGACTTTTGCCCCGTGCAGCGGCCATGTGCGCGCTCATCGACTTTCGAAAGCCCGGGGCTACTGGCACTGCAGTCGCTCGTGCACGATTCGCGCATTGTTTCTGCACATGTGCGCGAAAGTGGGCTTTTTGGCTTTCCGCGTTCTCCAGTTATCGAAGGGCAGCAGTGGAGGAGGAGAAGGAGCTGCCGAAGGAGCGAGCGGAGAAAGGGATGCAAGGAGGTTTCGCGGCATATGGCATCGTGATTGACTGGCGCGTGGACGGCTGCCGCCTTATTGAGACTTAATGGAAATTTCTTTTGAGCATGTTTGAAGAAGCAAATGTTACGCCTCTATGGGCTTTTTTTGCATTTCTTGGCTATACGACTCCGCTGCATTGGTTTACGGTTTGTTAACGAGGCGTTTGCCTTCTACCGAGCAGTGGGTTAGTTTGAGATTTGTTATGAACAGAGTGAAGGATTGAGCGCGACATTTTTTGCGGTCGATGCATTGTGTCATAATTAATGATTGCGTGTTTTTTTTCCAAGATTTTTTGGAATTTTTTTTGTTGCGAGAAAAAATAATGATCGAATCCGATTAGGCCCATAAAACCATGGCATCAGATATTACTTCCGATTGTCGTAGAAAAATGGAATTTTTTTTTCTGATATTTTTTTTATTATAAAATATATTTAATATAAAGTCAGCTGACACGCTAATACAGTTTAGAATTAGTAATGATCAAATTTCATAAATATTGTAACAATAAGAAAATATTATTAACAAATTCAAGCATAAATATTTAATTAAGGCTGTTAAAATTAAAAGAAAACGTGAAAATCTCATTAAAATATCAACATTTTTAAGGCACACAGTCCAAACCAAATTAAATATTTATTTAATTCTTTCATTGATAGCAAATATTATCCCTAAATTCTTTATATACAGTCCATAATTAACCCAATTTCATTATTTAATAAATTAATATTCAAAAGTTTATTTGGAAAAATAATTCTGTCAGGCGCTCCGTATGTATAAATACTACGCTCAAAAATGTTTTTGAGTGATTCTATTAGCATTTACATGAGATATCCCATTTTTAACACTAGATCAAAATTATACAAATGCAGATTCTTACTTACCGACATTGCGGTTTTAATTTAATTAAATAAATTCTGAGTAGATTTTTGGAAAAACAGGTCTGTCAGGAGCTCCGTATATGTAAAGTCTATACTCAAAATTTTTCTTGAGCAATTCTATTAGTATTTACAAAAGCTGTAGACGTTCTAAAATTCTCTCCCCTTTTTCCAATCACTTAGTATGTTATGTATAACAAAATATAATAATATTTGCAATTTGTTATCTATTATTTCTTACTTGATAGTATGAAATGAAACAATATCTTTTTATCTATAATTGATACAAATTTTTTAATAACTTGTAATCATTGCATTCCAGAATGAAAAGAATAGTTTTGTTTGCTAATAATGATATTACTCTCTATCTTCATTTAATATTGATTTAAAATTTTATATAAAAACGAAAACTTTTCAATCTATTATACTCCTACTGACAAAATTAATTGTTTTTGAAAGTAAGAATTTTGAGAGAAAATAATTTTTGAATTATATAAATGTGTGCTATATACATTAACACCAACAGGTGTAGGAATACTATTATAGTATAGTAGGAGAAATTTAATTTTAGTTTTACAATTGACAACAGATTGAGACATTCAAAATTAATTTATTTATGTTGCATAAGAAATCCAAGACTGATTCGAGTTTTATTAATGTCCGAAATGTTAGTTGTATTAAAATTATACCTGTTCTCATTGAACTGAGAGTTACCGTTACTCCACTTGCAAATAAGATGCATTCCGGCAATACCTCATTGTAAAATAAGCAAGTTTTTGGAAGTAACCGAAACTGGCGCATAAAAGGTAATTGATTAAACAAACCCTCCTCAGAAGAAGAAAGCAAGACTGGATTTAAATCCCCCGTGGGTCAGCGCATGCCGCGGACTCGGCCGGCGGGTTGGTGCCATATTTAAAAGTCGTTGCACATACAAGAGAGACAGAAAAGGAGAGCAGGGCCCGTCTCTCTCTCTCTCCTCGTCTTGTCTCTCTCGAGCGGCCGACACAAAAGTCCGTGGAATCAAAATTTGGCACAATGTTACCCCAGCTGTAAGAAAAATGCAAATGCAAGGAGGAGAGCGGGGCCCCGGCGGCCGCCGTGAAACATCTCCGATTCCCCGAGACGACACGATGCCCGGCGCAATAAGAGGGAGAGAGAGAGAGAGGAGCACATAGCGTCTCGGGGGCTCGCGCATGCACTCGCCTTCTTTTTTCACTTTGCCCCCGGTTTGTTCGCTCTCGCGTATACAAGAGATATTCGTTTCGCCGCTGTTTTAAAGTACCGCGCGCGCCGAGGGACTGCGATAGCTTTACATAACTGAAATTACCATACGCTTATTGTACGCGATTCTGGAGGATTTTTTTCAATAAACTGTAACAGTAAGTTTTTAATTAGATGCTGCTTGATTAAGCGGTTAGAAAACCGTTTCACTTATTTCGAACATTTTTATCTTTTCATTCTCGGTTATTTATATAGCTTATACATGAAGTGACATGTATGCTTAATTATTAGACGAAACTAGAAATAATTTCTTTATCGTCCAAGAAACATTAAAAATTAGATGGAATGAAAATAATTTTCTGTTCATTTTACTCATAGTTTTGTACAATCATATTTTGATAGCAATGTACAAAGTATAATACAACATTTAGTATAACATAATATAAACTCAAATTAAAAAAGGTAAAAGCGTTTATTTCGTTAATTTCGTGGATTGGCTGAATACCGAATGTATATACTTTCATACAAGTATAATTAAAATTTATACAAATTTCAAATTGTCTTTTGTTAACAATAATTTTTTCCAGTTTTTAATTAAGTTTTTATTTCAGATTCTGCGGGGGTGATAATAAACAAGAGCAATCTGATTGCCATTAATATTAATTAATTTAAAAAAATTTATAAGACTGTAAGCCCGATGAAATAATTCTTATCAGTGTATAGTAAATTACGAGTCGACATAAGTAATAATTTTAATTATTAAAAATTCATAAAAGGTTATACTACTAATATACAATCGAATGTTACGGTCAGCTATCGTCTGGTATTGTTAAATTAAAATATCATATACTTTAAAAATAACAACACTTTGAAAATTAGCGTGTGCTAATTAACGGCAATTATCGCGAACGCCACCTCTGTTTTCCATCACACACAGCGCACTCGTTATCCAAGTAGCCCGGCCCACGGTCCGAGTGCTCTCTCCGTCTCTCTCGCTCTCTCTAAGGCGTATAGCTGTATATATAGGGGATCTCCTCGCCCCGTTAGAGAGGCAAAGTATCGGGGCGAGCGGTCTAACGGGCACGTGCCACCGTTACAAAATGCACTGTAGGCCCCCCGACCTTCGTCGCTCCGTCTCACTCTCTTCTTCCCCCTCCCTCTCTCTCTCTCTCTCTCTCTCTCTCTCTCTCTCTCTCTCTCTCTCTCGCTCGCTCCTTTACCCCTCGACCCTTGGCACCGCATTCGTGTACTGCAGCGCGCAGCAGTTGTGGCGCGCGCCGTCGCACTTTCCGTCTCTCTCTTACTCCCTCGGGAGACCGAGGTGAATTTTCCCCCCTTTTCCATTACGCTCCACGCGCACGCCCGACGACGATTGTCCCGGGGTGACGAATACCTGTGAGCGTGTGTGTGTGTATGTATGTGTGCAGACGGCGCGCGCGCGCTCGCGTTTTGTGTGTCGATTAAACGAGAGTCAATCAACTTAATCGCTGCTCGCGCGCGCTGTTTTTACGCGCTGGGATTCAAGTGCGCGAGCGCGCGTTTCGCGGCCAAATGAGCCGTGATTTGGCGAGGCGCTGCATCGAACAATCGAACAGAAGGGTGCTTTTCGATGTGGTCGAAAGGCTCTGGCTATGTTGAGCTTGTGCGATTGTATTGTGTGAATAGCTTTTCTTTCATTGTTATTTTTAAGGACATAGCTGTATCGATTTATGAAAATTATCATTTTTTGGTACTGGGAAAGTTTATTGTTAAGGGAATGTTGATTTTATTACACGTATCTAAATTTTTTTATTTTTAATAATTGGGATTGCTGTGTACTTCGAGATTTTTAATTGAGAAGATTAATAAAATTGTATTCTGAAAAAATAGTCTAATATCGATAAATATAATCACTTTAATATCCCTTAAAATAGATATCAGAATAATCGACTTGTTTAAAATGTAAAACGTTAGTACGTCAATTTTGTTTGCACTTTATGCATGGTGGAAATTTTAATACTGCAAATTTGAACTTTGATCTCTGCATTAGGCTATCAAATAAGGGACACTTTTATGAATTTCCAAAAGACCTTTTTTCGAATAACTTAAACCAATATACAAAAGAAATAACATAAATTGATTTTATAGGCATAATAATATAACTTGAAATTATACTCGTATATATGTATGTGTAACGGTATCGTGTGTATACGAAAAAGTTTATATCTGACAGCTTGTCTAGTAATTGTTATTAATTTCATGTTTTTATGAATTTTGTTAATAAACAAAAATTAAGAATTTTGTTGAAAATGAACATTTTGACTGTATTCTCAGTCGAACTACTTCCTTAAGTACCTTTAGGTAGTACATGTATATTTACCCTTTATACTCGTTACGCATTGTGACGGATAATCAACGCATGTGCTTGACCCAAATTTTAGCATGCAGTGCATTTTAACCATTGCATTATTAAACAAGCGCATTCATTGCACTTGACCCAAAAATTATGTGATCACTTAACGCAATGATCGCACGGCCGAATTTCATTTCATTAAGAAGAACGTTACGCAATTTTATTAAAGTCACGCCCCAATTACAAAAAGTTATATTTAGCCCACGCAACAGTCGCATATGATAATGTACGAGGAAATGGCAATCTTATAATCTGCAAATTGGGCATATATACCTGTAAATTACCGAAAGTAAGACGAGGTACGCGCAACAACCACCGAGTCGTTTATACGAACTAAGTTCATATACACGCGCGGACACTCGGAAAAAGAAACGTTTCCTCGCCCCTTCCGCCAGCGCATAGACACGAGTGTGTCGCGAGTTAAACAAAAAGTAAGGTGCGCGCGCTCGCCCTCATGTAATGACCGGGAGTGTAACGACCCGCGCGCGCTCGCTCGCGCATAGTGCGAGTAGGAAACGCTGAAAAAGAGCGCGAGCGCGCGCGCCATGTGTTATGCTTATAGAGCGGGCGCGGCGCGCGTTACTTGCGGGTGCATTTTAACAGGTGAAACCTACCCCACCGTGACCGAGCTGCGCCGGCGAGAAATGAATATATGTTTCTTAATTTCCACCGACGACTTCTCATATAATTATGGATAATAGCACTACTGACCCTAAAGTATTCGTATAGCTTCAACGCGCTAAGGCCGTTTTGCCCGCGTAAACAAACGTACTTACTTGGGAGATTCGGTTTAACTGGAAATTTCTTTTCTAAGGGAAAATAAAGTATGGTCAATTTTGCCAATAGAATCTATTATATTTTAAAAAAGGATTATTTTATTAGAGAGATTAGGTGCATTTTCTTATGTTTTACGTGGCTCAGTTATAGATTCAATTATTTAAGTTAGAGAGACCTTTTTATATTTCAAATTTCGAAATCAAAAGAATCTTCCGTTTCACATGTTGGAAAATCTGTTGACGGTACGGCAGATGGTTTGTCATTTGTCAAAATTTCTTTCCTAATAGTTCTCTTTCTCAAAAGATGAAACGATGATGCTGTCGTGACTGTAGCCTAAAAATGATGTACGACGCTAACACGAAAAAAAAGTGCCGAAAGGGTCTAGCTTGCGGTCACGCATCATAAGCTGAATTCTACCTAACTTGCCCTTCATTGCAACCGTCTTTGAGGTAAGATTATTTTAAAAGGTTGAGTACTTAGTGGCTGATCATGTATTGTCAAGTTGAGCTCGATACTGAATTTGACCGAAGAGTTATGGTTTTCTTAAATATGAAAAATAAGTAGTTCATAAAGTCAGTGCAAAACTTTATCAAACTAATGTTAATAATAATAAAGCATTGAATCAATTAGTAGTTTATACCGATGAATATTAAAATTTCAGAACGTAAATTTGGACGGCAAAGTCAACCAAAATATGTACGGTAATCTTCCCAAACCCACTTGCGATACCCGAATCAGTTCGCGCGCCATAAAGGCAAATATGTATCGCTATAACGAAACACTCGAGGTGTAATTGCCGGAAGGTGCATATATACACGCAGGTAAATAACGCTCCCAATCGAACGGTGTCGGCGCGAACGCCCGTGCGAGAAAGGCATTCGCCGCTTACGCTAATTTCGGGGATAAAGCCAACCAAGCGCGAAACCCCTTTTAACGAAACCTCGCACGCTCACGACCATCAACTGCAGCCGATACATCTCCCAGCGTATAACAATCGCATCTATAGACGAAAATCTCTGACGAGAGGTGACGACGACGTTCGCCAAACGCGTGTCCTATAAACCTTATTGTCGGGGCGAAGTGTAAAAACGTCCGTTCGCGTTGTATAAAGAGGGAGAGCTGGTGAGGTAATCCCTGCGATATTTTGAGGTCTGCGGAAAGAGCGGAGAATTCAATACCGACGCAAGCGCGCTTGTATGTCTTCCGTGTGCTCTCGTATTTGCCGCGCGCTCTCCCCATCGTAATTCGACCGACGCGAAGTCATCGCCGCTGCGAATGATGAAGTAAAGCCGGCGGAGGTCGTTACACTTTTGAAAATTTTACAAGAGATGTGTGCGTTCACAAAGTGAAATGTACACCGTATATTACAAAAAAATTCGTAAGGAACTGGATATATTCATTTCTACACCGATGTGTGCAAGTTTCACGCGTGTATCGTTCGATCGTAAAACTATTTATACAATATGAAAATAGCAGCATAAATTTTCCTTTACGAAATCAAGACTAGCGTGTTTTGACCTCCTCAGATCAAAACTGCTCCTTTATTAAACGTATTTTTTCCACCATTTACCGTCTCCAGATAAAATATACGATCTTTCCTGTAAAAAAGAAAATTCTTAAATATTGATAAATACAAATTTTTTTCACCGATCTTTTATGCTTTTCACTTCGCTTGTAGTCCAAGATTTATCGCTCATAGTTGTATAAGAGAAGCGGGGAGAAGGAAAACTACCCTCGTTCAATCGTGACTTTTTCAATCAGCCGCGCGCAACTAGCCCGCGGTATCTCTCCAGCCACACTATGTTACATATACACGGGGCGAGAAAATAGCTCGACACGCGCTACGAGAGAGAGATATATACGAGGGAGCACGCGCGCGCGCGCATGTTATATACACACACATAGAGAGTCGCGGGCCAAGGGGGGTCGTCTCCATTTCCCTTCGCGCCGTTTTCTCGGGGCGGCGCCCTCGCCCTCGCGCGTGCCGCTGGCTCGCGCGCGTCTCTGACCCCTCGTATACCTACATACTCGCGCACCCTCGTGCGCGCGCACATACGAAAACGGCCGTTGGCCGGCCTCTCTCTCTCTTCTCTCTGCGCACGTGGGAGTCTGCACATGCTCGCTCCCTGATAGCGCGTGCATGTACGAGGCTTTGCACGTTGACGGCATATTCTCTCCCTTCGCGCGGGCGCGCGAGAGAAGAAGGGGAGCAGTCTACGGGTATCGGAATCGAGTGCGCGCTAATGGGCTTTGGCCGGGAGCGCACTCGGGACAGATGGGACTAATCTTTGCCCACGCCGAGTGCACTAATAAATGTAGCGGGCGCACTTTTTCGCCCCGATGCGAGGACGTGCTCGGGGACCAGACAAAGGACACGTGATAAAGAGAGATAGAGGGAGGGAGAGAGAGCTTTTTTATGACCGCGTAGGCGATTTATGCGCACGTGCGTGCAGCCTCGGTGTTATGTTCGATGCGTTGGGCGGAGCGCGCCGGGGGATGATGTGGCTTATAACTTTCTACTTATATGACTGATCTTTTGCTGGGCATGAGCAATTAAAAAAACAAAAGTGTTTTAGCATTCCGTAAGGTTCGAAATTGCTAAAGGTATATGATCAAATGATGAAAAGTCATAAAAACCATATAAGTGATATCTATAACGTTGGCCCATTTCTTATTAAATCAGTGTTGGTGCAATAATGGGTCAGTATAGGATAGACTATTTACTGTCTACCCGTAGCGCACAAGCATTGGCACATACTGTCAGATCTGTCAATTTCTCTATAGATTTATTCAAAATTAAGATTGTTCTTCAATCAAGTAAATAGTTATCGACATTCTCAACTTCTTCTTCAATGTTTTACTTTTCCTGTAATTATTCTCAGTTTATTACAAAGTACGATAATTTTGAAAATGTGAAAAAACATTAAAAATTTGGATGTTGAAATCTTAATAGTTACCTCCAACATCAACGCAAGATGAATTTCGACCAAGAAACTGGGAATAGTAGGACGTCTTTACCCAACAATAAATTGCCCTTGCATTAGACATTGCCAAAGTTTCCTCGCCGTTTGCCTCGCGTCTCTGCACGCATACGAACTTAGCTACCCCTTGAATAATAAATCTCCGAGACACACCGGGCGACTGCAATAAGACGAGCAAAACTTATACGACGTAGACGACGAGGGCGGCGGCACCGAGGACGTCTGGAGAGGAAGAAAACTAAGGCATACATAGTCGATTAGCAGCTCGCCGGGCGCACACACGACCGTTACAACACCGGGGGCCAAGAGGTTGGCAAAAGCCGCGATGAATATGTGCGCGATATATACATAGACGCGCGCGGGCTGCAATACCGGCCCTACGAGATATGCAAATCCAAAGACGTCCCGGTGCCGGAGGAGCAGATTCTCCTGGGCGGTGGCGCGGCCCCAAGCAGGCAGACGAAGAAGCAGCCCAAGGAGACGACGGCGACGAAGGAGACCGAAAGGCCGCTTTTTCTACTCTTTTTCTCCTCTTGCGTTCTTGTTTGTCGATCCCCGTTCGTACGCGCACCACCTTGGCTGCCCCCTTTTTTTCGGCGCCCTCTCCGCGACCCGTTCTCCTCTCGTCGCGCCAGTCGACGCTACGCTCGGGTCGATAAGCATTCGAGTTCGCGCCGGTTGACGCGCGCCCGGGCTCTGATTTCGAATGGGACCAACCAAGTACGAATTTCATCGGAGGCATGGCTGCTGCGCGGCCTCACTGTGTGTATATGATGTGCGTGTGTGTGCGTAAGGCGCGACGAGGGGGAGGCTATACTATATTATACCAGTCGCGTGCAGATGTTGACTTTCGTTCGTATGCTCATGCGCCGGGGTCTAATAAAGTTCTGAAAGACAAATAGGGATATTTAATTATCCGCTGGTATCGAACTACGCTGTAGACGCGTTGCTATAGTGAAACCAAAATATTTCAACTCCTTCAATGTGACGGAAAAATTTACATTTCAATAGAACTATTTTTATCGTTATATAAATAGCTGAAAGTAACCAGTTGCAAAGCAAAAAGAGAAAAATATAAAACAAATGTTTCTGGTACCAATATTATCATAGATATTCAATTCGACATTAATTATATAGGTACTGGATATATAATAGTAAATTACGTAACGAGGGACTTAAGTCGCAAATTATTTCCGCAATGATCACCCAAGGGAATGATCGACTTTAGTCCCGTGTTACATACAGTACTTTTGTATTTATGTGTTAGAATTTCGTTTGTTTTAACCAAATACATCATAAACGTACAAAATTAGATAATATGTTACTTTTTTCCCGCGTATATGCGATAAAGCGCGCGGAATTAGACGCGACTTTTGCCCCGCTTTTCAGGCTATAAAGTGGCCATTATAGTGGGGATGGGAATAAAAAAGATTATAATACCAAGCGAGATATCAAGAGATATGTTAATTTTATAGTCAGTAACGAAGCCCTCTGAACGGAAGACATTAGGTAGTAGTAGTACCTCAAAGTGAGAATTGTAAAGGGCCGGGAACGCTCATATACCGCACGATCACCCAATTTTCCTATATCTCTTCCATCGGCGCGAGAGCCACCCCTGCACGCTTTCGATTAATCACACATGGCCCCATCACAGCCCCTCACTGCTGGCACTCAACGCATAGACACACACGCCGCCTCTCACGCGGAAATGCAAATAACCCCGCGGCCCAAGACGTCTTGGCGCGTACCCCTACGCTCGGTCGCGTGGCACGCGCCGCCACCACCTAATTCGACATAAATTAAGGAAAAGCGGGGCGGCCGCGAGCGCGCAACAGGTGAGTAACACGCCCGTATAGGGTAGCGACTTGCCACCACCACCGCCGCGCTTTCAGCTTGCGGGCGCGTGCGCCCCGTTTTCCGTTGGACTCGCAGGAAATTACAGGCTCATGGTAAGTATATGAGATAGGAAACGCCTGATTGCGTAGCACACGACAGCTTTTCACGCGCTCTGCAACGACAGTTCTTATGCCGGCACAGACGGTAGTAGTAGTAACTGTGATAGTCTTATCGCGGCCGTTGAGTCGCGCCTAGAAGAATGACAAAATGAGGCTCTTTTTCGACCTTCTGAACTCTGCCCTGAGCGCTCGAGTGCGTTTGTTTTCTGCGGGTGGATGTGCGCGCCGCGGGGACGATGACACTGTAGGCGCAGGTGTCTTATAGGAAGGAAGGCTTTTAGAATAGAGCGTTTAATGTACACTTTGTCTCTTCGACTTTTCTTTATGTATACAGTCAATGTCCAAATTGTCATGTTTCATCAAAGTATATATAGCTGAGATTTGATGTAAGGCTTAATTACTGCTTTAGTCAATTAATACATTTTTGTTGTTGACTTTTTAATGATTTTTAATAAATAAACTTCATTAGTGAATAATTGCATTACATGATCAGCATAAAAACATTATTCAGTGATGAGGCATAAATGGCTCGAGTACAGGTGAAAAGTCAAGTACGTTACCATTCAGCTGGCTGAATTTTCCTTCCGGAGGTGATAAAATCTCTCGAGGTCTATTTTATGAAATTAGTCAACATTTCAAGTCCTATCGAGGCGCCGGTCAACATAGAGTCACCACATGTCGACCTCGTTCACGTCCGCTGCGCTTAAAGTACGTTGCACGCACTCAGGAGTAGGGCGCCGCGATGTATACCTATAATGCGGCTCGTGCCGCTTATAAATGCGACATGTGTAAATGCGTATAAATACCTTCAAGAATAATCTATCTTGCGCTCCTTAATGAGTGCTTCAATTAACCTTTCGTTCGTGGTTTTTTTTATGAAGCGTACATTGGGAAAAGTGCTGCAATATGCCAACGATCATATGGTTTGTTCGAATTTGCGAAAAGTTGTGCAGATTAAGAAAAAATATTTTTCAGAAAATTACTCGCATAATCTTAAGTTTACTTGAATTGTTGAAAATATAGTTTAAAGAATTCAATTCATTATAAAAAGTATGAGTTTATTTGATCATATCAGATAAAAGTTAATGATTTAATTAGAATGAACAATATCTTTGCAACTGTATCCTATACCCAAATGAAATTTTTCGAATAACTTCTTATCCGTTGTTAAAATTATGAACAAGATATCTTTCATCGCTGTACGTGAGACAGGAATTCCACAAACAAATGCAAAGATTACAAAACCTATGCGCCCTAGAAATTTACTCGCCTCGCACAAAGCCTATATGAAACCTACATTCTTTCAATAGACTGCATGGACGAAAAAAAAATGTTGAAAACCCTTCCGATCTCGGCAAACGTACATCGCGCAAAGTCGACAAAAGCCCCGGGCAACTGAATAGAGGCCGCGTGTGTATATGCGCGCGAAAAGAGAAGAGCCTCGACAGAAGAGGGAAAAAATGGCAACGCTCTTTTCTGCAATGTTCCTCTTTCTCTCTCTCTCGGGTCTAAGGAGAGCGAACGGCCAATACACAACGGGAGAAAGGAGAGCAGCACGCGTAATTCGCATTGAACGCAGAAAGGTATTTTTCGGGCCCCGCCGAGGAGGAAGAAGAAACGCAGCGACGGCGGCGACCGCGAGCGCCGCGCGCGCGACTCAGTCTATCGGAGGGCAGAAAGCCCGCCAAAAGGGGCCAGGGGACTGTGAAAAGCACGTGGTTCGGCGGGTTAACCGGCGCGCCGGCTGCCGCGGCGTCGCGACGACGCGCGTATATACGCACGGGGGTTTTTAAACTTTAAATGCCAAGACGACGACGACGACGACGGTCTTTTTAAATTCGACGGGGCTGTCGGGGGTTGGTTGCGACAATGGGGTTCGCGGAGGGATGAAAAAAATGAGGGGAGAAGGAGCGCGCGCGTCGAGGGCGAAGGCAAGGAGAGGAGCGAAATTCAAAGGACGAGGTATATATGCGCGAAAAAAGAAACAAGAGAGAGAGAGAGAGAGAGAGAGAGACGCAGAGGGAGAGAAAGATAAGAAGAGGGTAGAACTGCCGACGACGACGAGTTCGGGATCCGGGCGAAGGGAGCGTCCGGACAACGGGCCTTTCCAAGTCATCGGGCGCGAATCCCCCTGACGAGCTTCTGCCAGGTACAGGTCGCGGCGCGCCCGTTTTCTCAAAACGAGAATTCGTTGCAGTTGATGAATAAATATATTAAATTTATAATAAAGTTTGAAAGGAAAGATATAATACGAGAAGATCGAGTGTATAAGTTTGATATAGTAAATAGCAATACAAAAGAAGTAAATAAAGGTACATAGTGACTAATCTACTAAGACTTTGGTAATCCTGGAACACTTATAGCGGTTGGTAAAAATTACCGTGACAGTTCGATAAAAAATACACGAATTTCGCTGTACCGGTAATTTTTACTAACCGCTTCAAGTGTTCCAGGATTAACAAACTGTCACGATAATATTTACTTAGCTAGAAATTAAGAACAATCGGCATTATCATAGGCCGAACTGAAAAACGTCTATAGTTGACTTCAATAATACAGTGAATCATCGACACTCTGGACCTCCCCCGCCCGACCTTTTTTTTTTAATTTCGATATCTTAAATTACGAAGATCATATTTTCGAATGTAACACTTCACCTATACTGCTCAAAACATCGAATTTCATTAATAGAATTTTAAAAGGGATACAATAAAGATATTTCGAAATAAATTATGAGAAACAAGTTATATTTTGCTTTGAAATCGTATCGATGAAATTCGGTGTTTGGGCAGTAGGTGAATTGTTAAATTCGAAAATATGCTCTTCGTAATTTAAGATGTCAAAATTTAGGACAATCTGCATTACCATATATGTCGAACGAAAAAACGTCTATAGTTGACTTCAATTTTATATAGTGAATCGTCGAAACAGTAAACAGTTGAACCCCCCCTTAACAAATAAACATTTTTATTTTCGAAGTTCAGAACATTCTGCATCTTTTGAATAGTTTCTTTTACCATCCAAACAATGAAGATTCGAATGTAACTATTTCGATCGTATTCCATTTATTCTTTCTTAACATTCTAATTACACGTCAGAGTTGAAAAAGTCACATGGAAATAACGGAGTTCGGACCCACCCGTTATATTTATATCTATAGTAGATCTTACAATAGTTAATACAGTTCTTTGACAAATTACTATAATCAATTAGAAAATTTAATTTTATAATTTTTGTAATTTTTGACATTTGTAGAGCAAAAATAAATGCGTCACTACTTTTACATTCAGCAAGGTGCGATGATATAGTAATGAATTCCAGTTTTTAGTACTTTCATTTTTATATACCTTATTCTTGTATTATGAAGGAATAAGAAATAATGAATTAAACGATTAACACTATCCAGATAGGAGGTACGCGACATTGAAATACTCACTTACCCCCCGGCGCAATTAGGATTATTTCAATGTTTATCCGGCCGGGCACGAGCGTGCGGTTGTCAATCACTCCCCGGCGAAATCAATCTTCCGGCTCTTACCTTCCCTCTCGGCTCTCCTTGACTAATTGAATTCGTCGCTATATAGATATACCTGTATATCCAGCTACACATATGAAAGAGAGAGAGAGAGAGAGAGACACTCACAAAAAGGGGCGTGACTCGCTTTTTTTCGCAAGTGCGAACAGCTGATTCGCCCCATAACGGTCCTCGTAGTATACGCGCGAGCGTATATAAGGTATAGATATACACCGAGGGTAGGTCAGTGCCCCAGGAGGGCCTCTCTCTCTCTCTCACACACACATACCCTTGCTCTCCGTCCTTGTCCCTCGCGTTTGACTCGTGTATTTCGCTCTCGCTCGAACCCCCCGAAGACTTCACCCATACAAGCCCACAGCTAAACGTGCGAACACATATGCACTCGCGCGTTTACCTGCACGTATACGCGAGTGCACGGACATGTGTGTGTGTGTGTGGTGTTTCGAGCATTTGGCGAAATTGGAGGGAGAAAGGGAGAGAGGAAAGGGGAGATGGAAAAAAGCCAGGGGCGCCAGGAAGGTAGACTCGGCCGGGCAGGCAGGCACAGCCACCTAACGCGAGGGGGCAGGTGAGCACCTGGTGCACTATATGTCGCCCCGACATACGTATACTACTGATGGACGCGCGCCACGAGCTACTCTCGCACCCCAAGAGGTTCTCATTCCCTCTTTACGGGCCGTTTTACCTGGCGCTATCCCTCTCTCTTCTCCCTCTTCCTTATACCCCTTGCGATTAATTAATTTCGGGTAGCGTCGCGATTGTTTATTTGGATAAATATTGACTCAAAGTTTCAAATATTTGTTTTGCACGGTAAGAGAAATTCGTTAGCCATTGTTGATTTGAAATTAGAATTATTAATTCGAACTTTAGATAACATTCTTTTTTCAATCATAAAGATGGGCCGTTGAAAGAAACTTATGAAATATGACTTTCTACAGGAAAAAGACTTTTTCATATAATGGCTATTCCGGTACGTGCTCGGCTGGTAGTGGCCGTCACGTTTTATAAACAAGAAATCCTTAAATGTTCTGAAACTTATCGCGAGATAAATTGAGGTCTTTAACGCAACTGATGACTTTCAACTATTTTCGTTCTTTCTGATAAATGAGAGTAATCAATAAATTTACGTTTAAAAATAAAATGCATATGCTTTAAAAATACCATATAAATTTATCAATTTTCCCTAATAAATAAA
>JAPYZP010000397.1:0-26707 GCA_030522985.1 Torymus sinensis | reverse complement strand
AGTGATTTGCCCCTTTTTCGACTTTTTGCGGGGTTTTGCAAAAGATTGACGCGAAGCGAAGTTTAACTTCATGAGCCACATGTCGCTGGCGAGGTGCCGCGCGGTGCGCTATATGTGCATCTTATGTTGAAAAAACTACCGAATTTACACGAAAAATAAAAAATTTCCCTTCCCTGCCGTTACATTCACTTATTGAAATGGTTTGTGGTTTAAGGAAACGTGATTTTTAGTACACGATATAAGTATGTGTCCGGCTTACTTTGTAGAATATATTTTCAAGTAAAAATAAGATAATATTAACAACGCGAAATTGCCGGCTTGTAAATAATAAACACGTCGCGATGTCTAACAAACAGATTTAAATCAAACAAGCAATTATTCATTACTCTTGCGTTACCGACACTTTAATACCATACACAAATCATCCGTTCTTTGCACGACTGGTACACGCTGAGAACTTGAAATACGACAGAGTCGCGCACGTCTCTATGTGTGTACACGCGATTGTGAGTGACCGGTGTGACGAATAGGAAGATGATGCTCAGGCGCTACTGAATAGCGGAATATCGCTCTCAACAGTGAGAGAGGGAGAGGAGGAAATTCAAATGGAAGCCGAGAAAAAGTGAACAAAGAGAGACGCGCGCGAAATTACACCCCGGAGTCGCTCAATAGACCTCGTCTCGTCCAATTTTTCCCATACAATGTGTGTGACTCCTCGTCTTTCTGTTCCTTTTTTTTGTCTCTCCACGGGGTGGAATTTCCATTACTTTAGAACCCAAGAGATCGAAGAGCCAAGGACATTAAGTCATTTTTTCTCACTTCCTGCGTGTGTGTATAGGTATTGGAAATCAAGCGCGGATTTCGATATCATCGCGCGTTGTGTTGATGTAGAGGGGATACATAGCTGATTTTTCGTTACACCGCATTGTATTGTTATATACGCGCGGCGGTGAGTCAAGGGACGACTCCACTGACAGGCCAAATAATGATAGGCGAAAAGGATACGCCCTCGGGGGCGCGTGTATAAACACACACACATATATATGTATTGGTGCGTGCACTGTGTCACTCTTTATACATTTCACTCTCTCTCTTGACTTTGTCTCGTGTATAATGCGATGAAGAGCTATCTTTCCTTGCGTGCTCTCGCTTATATACTCGTCGATTGATTCGTTATAATGTGTACATAATGGTTTGTCGATTATGCTGTTGTTGGTTTTGGGATTTTTGTTTTTTTTTTATTGGAAAATCAGTTGATTCACTCCGAGATTCTTGTTAATTTAACGTGGATTCTGTGTAAATAAAAGTTGCTGTAGAGGAATTCGTGCTATGTAGAACGCGATTGCTCATAAAAGTTGAGTTCTATATTAAAAAATTATTTATTTATTTTACATAAAGTGTATATCTTTGATTTCTCGCCATCACACATATAGGAAGCTGTGTAACAGCGAAATAATAAGTTTTATTCTGGTTTGAATGCCTGTAAATTAAAGTAAAATGTTGTCGTCATCGCAGAGCGCGTCACACCTTCTGACAAAATCATTTCAATCGCGTCTATAAACTTTGATCTACAAAATGCAAAAGCAAATAAGAATGCTATGCGGACCGGAAGGCAAAAGCCGCGGCGAAGCCTTAGTCACGATGTCCTTTCTTGCACTGCGGCTACGCGTTTTTCATGCGCTATTTGCGCATTCAGATTATTCCTATACATATACGCATACGTGTGTGTATATATACTCGAAAGCCGTTGGCCGCGAAGAAGAGCCGCTCCTTACCGCTATACGCGCAGCGCACTTGGACAGATGACGAGGAGAGGACGCGGCGAAGGCCGTACAGAGGGAAACCGCGACACGATGAGTTGGATTTATTTTGCCGTTCGTATATAGCATGATTTTTCACTACGTGGTTCTCGCGGTTTGATGGATTAAACAGACGCGTCCAATGTAATTCGTTCGGAATTCTATAATCTTCGAATCGTTGTATACAATTGTACATTCAAAGAGTGCATGTGCTATTTTAAATGTTAAATATTACAAATAGAAGCTTCAATTTTTCATTTTCTAATAGATCAGCAACAAAAATTACTCCCGCCACACTATGCCAGTATAAAAAAACATAGCGAACCAGCAGCGCCGAGAGGCGCCACGCGCTCGACCGTTCCAACCGCGGGCGCGCGCGCGTGTGCTATTATGACGAGGCATAAATTCATCAAGCGCGCGTACATATATGTATATACACCGCTGCTATACGCTCTGCACCCCCCTGTAAACGCACGCGCGTAACCCAAACACGTGCAATTTACATTCTCACGCGGACTCGTGCGTTGCCCCGTCGGCACGCGTCCGCGCTTATTTGTTTTGTATTGTAGGGAGGTTTGGGCTGGCCGATTGATTGATCAGGGATTAATTGCATCGGGAGTGTTTTCGTTGTGGATTTGGCGGGAGTTGGGTGAGTGGTATTCTTTTTTTCCTTGACTTGGTTATTAGCTAAGTGTATAGGTACTTAATTGTATGCGTATATAGATGTTGGTACAAATCTAGTTCTATTTAATCATTTAATTTTTCTTTCATCACGCGTATATTACGATGTAGATATTATTGATATTATGATTGTTACATAAAAATATATTTTGTTTATTTTAGTATTTATTTTAAACCTCCGAAGGATGCAGCTACCATTTATCACTGATAACTTCAAATTATTGTCTGCTATTCTCAAACAACATAATATTATGTCGATTCCGTTAGTAAAGAAAACCCTTAACTCTATTATAAAATTGGGTAAAGACACAACTAAAAAATAGGATCAAACGAATATTGTATATAAATTCACGTGTAAAAATTGTCCCGCGACGTACATATGAGAAACTAAAAGAGCCTTAAAAAATCGCGTCAATGAACATAAAAACAATAAAAATCCAGAGTCGGTAGTTGTTACACACTAGGGTGCATTTAACCACCACTTTGCTTGGGAAAGCGCTTTAATATTGGATAATTAGGGTAACTATAAAAAGAGATTAACACCCGAAATGATACATATTAAATGTCATTCTAATATTTACACTTAATAAAACTTACTTTCCTCTGTTGAGAAAATTTATTATTTTCATTACCGAAATTAAGAATTACTAATTAAAAATTACGAAAGTCAAAATTGACTAAATAATTCGATCATTGACTTGATGACATGTGTTAACATTATAATTTTTAAAGGTGTTGTTGCGTTAATCTATATTATTGTTGTATTTTATAATTCAGTGAAAAATTAATATTCATTCTTTTCAATAAAACTATAGTCTGAAGAGGTTGGCAGACCCGCCAATGAAACGTCACTAATTTAAGTCTAAAATAAAGTTCTTTTATTTCCAAGTAACCCCCGCCTGATCGAGAAAAATACTACCAAATAACAAATAATCCCGCTGAAAAAAAAACAACACGACAAGCACTACCTTCGATCGTACCATACATATAAACAAAACACACAGCCAACCGCTCAATCAGACCCCAAAAAAGTAAAACTCCAAAACCGCTGTTTATATAGGCCACATCTCGCTCATCTACGATCTCTCACTAACTCTCGTGGCGTGTCGTCGTGTCCAGCTATAAAAGTCTCGCATTACACATACATATACGCTAATCGATCCCCGCTCTCTCGTCCCTTAATCCATGATCGCTCCATTCGATCTCTCTTTCTCTTTCCTCCTCTCTCTCTCTCTCCTACCCTTCGTCCCCACTATCAGCGCCGCCACCTGTTGGCCTGTGGAGGTGGCAGCGTGCGCGTGCGCGCGAGCCAAGGGGGCAGTGCCTATGATATCCCGTCGGTGGTGGGACAGCCGCCGTCTTCCTTGCTATTGGTCGGTGGGCACGTGCTGCCGCAGGGGTGGCGAGCTCCGGTATAAAACCGAGCGGAGCGCGTAGGGAGGCTCAGAACTCGGCAAGTCGCGCTCGAGAGACGTTCGCTCTACCTAACTCCCTCTCATCTCTCTACAGTATACATTTATCCTTCGATACGCGCGGATTTTCGTATACCTGCGTGAGTTGGAGTAAAAATCGATACACGTGCACCGTCTCGAAAGAGAGAAAGAGCCAGTATACAATATACGTACAGATTGTGGATTGTTTCAAGTGCGCCGATAATAATATAGCCAAAAAGTGACAATGGAGCTGCAGGACGTGTTCCGCTACAACTACATGTTCGCGGGTATGCCGCAGGAGCCGGAGCTGTACTACGAGTACCCCGGGGGTGTCGCCGGCGTCTACAACGCCAAGGAGAAGATGGGCAGCGGGCTGCCGCCGATGGCCAGCCTCGGCGCGACGCAGCCGCTCGTCCAGCACCAGCAGAGCTTCTACGACAACAACAGCGACGGCTGGCACACGCCCAGTCCCGCTGGCTCGCTGCGCTCGCTCAGCCCAGCCAGCGCCTCCGTCACCTCCGAGCCCGAGACTACCTGCCACCAGCTCATGCCCTCCGTGATGCAACATCACCACCACCAGCAGCAGCAGCAACACCAGGAGCAACAGCAGCATTACTATTATCAGCCCGAACCTCAGCCGCAACAGCAGCAGCAGCAGCAACAGCTCCAGCACCCGGAGATCGGCAGTCCGCAGCTGCAGCCGATCGGCGAGCCGGCCGCTAAGAGGCAGCGCACCGACAGTGCCGCGACAGACGAGGCCAACTCCTCCCGCGGCTCCAACTCCGACGAGAGCGACGAGCTCGACAGCGAAGGAGAGATGGACCAGACGCAGGAGGAGACGACGGCCAACTCCAGGCGACGGGGCAAGTCCGTCAACTCGACGGTCGTGCGGAAACGCAGACTCGCCGCTAATGCCAGAGAACGCAGACGCATGCAGAACCTCAACAAGGCCTTCGACAAGCTCAGGACGTATCTGCCGTCGCTGGGCAACGACAGGCAGCTGTCCAAGTACGAGACCCTGCAGATGGCACAGTCCTACATCACCGCGCTCTACGATCTGCTGCAGTGATTCGAACGAGTGGGAAATGTTGTGTTCTGCGCGCGCGCGGGCTGAAGAAGTATTGGAGAAAGACTGTTTTATTTATTGCGAGCCGATGATGCCTTTGTACATAGACACATGGTTGTATATTTTTGCTACGACGAACGTTTTTCTTTTTATAAAGTGATGTACATATAATATATTATATTTCTTGACATTGTATATAGATAAATGTAAGGTGCTGCGTGTGCGACAATATTCTGCTCTTCGCTGCCGGCTTGATTTTTCTCCTGCGTCGTATGTCTGTTCTTTAAATTAATTCTTACGTTCGTGTATATGCAATGTATATACGCGAGGCGGCGAAGAGCACCGAGATAGAGAGATTTTGCGAATAAGTCGATATGTCGAAAGCACGCGATGTGGGCAGTAGCGTTTAAGTCTTTTTTTTACGTATAGGTGTAAGTACGTATTTATATTCACGACGAGCGAGATGCTGTAAGAGACTGATATTCGTATATGCGCATATATAGTTTTATATATCGATACTGTTGAAATAAAAAAAATCTACAAATGAAACTTTAAATCATGGCTTTTATCTGCTTTCTCTTATTGTTACCCCCTTGTCTTACCAAAATCCTTGAAACATTTTTTTCATCTGATAATTTGAAATTTAGATAAAAAAAAAACTATCTTGTGAAAACGTTATACGTGAAAAATGCGTATTTTAAATTGAACTTTAAAACTAAATTTTTAATTTCTTTAACGTCATATTCTATAGTATAAAACCAAAAAAAAAGAAAAGAGAAAAAAGAATACTGATTGAAAAAATTAAATCTATTTATTGATTGATTCGAGTACACTTTTCTTATCTAAAATGATTTCTATACATAAACATAGATAAAATAAAACATTTTTTTAAAACTATTAAATCAAATTGGTTGTAAATTGAAAAGATACATACACACTAATGGTTAAAAATAACCAAGAAATTATACAACCGCTGTATATTAAATTAATTCAATAACCACTCAAACGACCGATATTCACAAAATTCCCCTACTAAAAGAGAAAACCTATTTGAATTTAATGAAAATATCAAAAAATCGAAAAAATCATCTCACCGTCCATTCAACCACTTCTCATTCATTCGCACTCTCACACACATTCCAACCCCGCCACAAAAAAGAATCGTATCTTCTCCTGTGTCCCAACAATACAGAGCGCCGCTAAGGAGATCGGCGAACAAAACCCGCAGCGTAAATGACTCCGAAATGGACCTACCTACCTACCTCCGGGATCTAGCAACAAGCGCGCGCGCGCTACTTCTTTCCTCTCTCGTGCGCGATCGTTAAGGGGGGCTTTCGCCGTTTCATGTCGGCCGCCGCGGAAAATCGCCGATTCGCAACAGCCGCGCGCTACACACGTTCCCCTCGTTTCTCCTTGCGCCGCCTTGCGCTGAATCACTATATATCTATACGCGCACGCGCCCCTGACGCGGCTAATTACTCTTGGGGTTATATATGTACGTGCCGGCTTCGGGGCTTCCGAATTCTCGGACGGAAGGGTTGCCGGTGGGAGGGGCCGAGGGTGAATCGGAGTTTCGTAATTGCGTTCCGGGGTGACGGCGGCGACGGGCTACCTGGTAGTGGCTCTTTTCGCCGCGGAATGTTGGATTTTCCGAGTTTCGGGTTCGAAGAGGTAACGGGAGGTTCATTAATATCGTGTAATGTATTTTGTTAGTGTTGGAAATAATTTGTCGTATACATTGTCATGGTTGCTTTACGTATATATAATTTATTAAAATATGCTTTAACGATTTTAATTTCATTTATACTTAATAAATATACTACACATCAATGAATCGGCAGTATATTAAGGAATTTCATCTATCTTTAATCCTATGGTTATTATGTCTACTTTATGCTTTACGAAAAATTGTTGTTTCCCATCATAATATGCAGTTAAATGGCCAAACCATCGTGAAATTCATTAAGACACCAAACAACATCCCGTACACACAAACCCAAAAACACGCATTATAATGCGCCGATCTCAAAATATATATCGATTACCCGAAAACACACAGCGCACCTTGCTCCCCGTCATTTTCGCAACGATAATCGTCCGCTCGCCTTCACGGCCAATTGAGCCGTCACAGCGCGCCGCGTGAAAAATTACACCGCGAAATTTCGCGAGCGGCGCGCTACGCCTCCTCTGACTTTCACGTTTTCAAGTAAGTACACTGTAGATATATACACGTACGTATATTATAAGCGAGAATAAGAGAGGGAGAGAGAGAGAAGGACGCGTCGTCGCCGCGGCGGTGGTCTGGCCGACCCGGGACACCCGAAACCTGGCGGGGCGACGGCGGTGCCCGGTTTCATCGCAATTTGAGAGCCTATATCGCTGCTTCCCCTGTCTTAAGTGTATATCGGCGCACTCTGTGTATATGTGTATATGCGTGTATATATACGCGTGTGTACATGAGCGGGCAAAATGTTTTTATTAAAAGTCGCCTAATTGCTGGAAAAAGCTTCGGGACGGATGTGGTCGGGAGTGTAGTAGCCTATTACAGGTGATCGCGTATTGGTGGACCAGTGTCGCACTCGATTGAGCAGAGGTGCAAGTTCACGTGTCAAGGTCAAGGGTGCCGCTGTGATGGGTCTAGACGAGACGAGATGAATATGATTTATATTACAGGCGATAATCGTCGGGAGTGCTTCCTGGAATAAATTTTGAATTAATAATGTGATGGAGTGTGTGGTATTTAAATTTTAAAATCGTTTTCTGTACTTCTTCATTATAAAAATCTTTGTAATTCTCATTATTGGCAACAAAAGGTTGACGTATACACGAAGTTGATAATTAAAAACGAGAAAACTATATAAGCATCTAACCGATTTCATAAACACCAATCGACTTCCTACTTTATACCTCCGTCATCATCCACAACTCACGCGCCGCGCAATTCTCCAATCTTTTCTATATACACTTCGGCACACGGAAACTTCCTCAACTCCTCACAACTCTCTCTCTCTCTGTCTCTCTGGCGCACAATCACCTAATCGCCGATATACAAGCGCGCATGCGCTAAATCACTCCTCCGATATAACTGCAGCTCGCGACAATAGAAATCCATCACTATACTCGCTCTCAACCGACTCGGAAACTCAATTCGCCGCTTTCGGAACGACGACGTAAAGATCGTCATTACTGCGCGTTCGTTCGTTCGTTCGTTCGCGGCCAGCTAAAAGAAGATCAAACGAAGAAGATCTCGCGGCACACTTATCGTGCCTTCACGCTCGTAACTTTCCGCGTAATAAGTCATCCGCCGCGCAGCTCGCTGCTACCACTATACGCGCACCGTCACGCATGTGCAGCGTGCATACACACACACGCGCTACGAAAGAGAGCGAGGAATATATGTGTATGTAAGAAAGAGAGCTCGCGTATATGCAAAACACCTCGCGCCCGGCGCGTTATACTTACACGGGCTTTTACGACCCGACGAATGCGCGCGCGCACACGCGTGTATATGTATGGCAGTAACGGGGGGCTACTGCCGGCGACGGCGGAGGGCTCAAGTTTTGCGGATTTTTCTAGGCGGAGAGAGAGAGAGAGCGGGGTCCATCCGATATGGCGTTTTAATAGGGAAAAAGCCTCATTTTCTCGGAACGCTTTTGGTTTTATGTACTGCGGCCACCGGCGTACTCTGTACGAGGACGCGCTGCGCATGAACTGATGGTCCATTACACGCGCGCGCACGCGGCAGATTAACCTTAATTCTAATTTCGTCGCGCGGTAAATATTCATTATTATAATGGGGCGCGGGGAATATATATATGTAGCTGCGTAAGGGCAGAGTGCGTTAATGCGTGTGGCGAGCGCAGTGCGCGAGGATTATTGCGAGTACCGCTGCGATTATTGCGGCGGCCGCTGCGGTTAGTGCCGATTATTAGAGCGCTTTAATTTTCGCCCTGATGCTCTGATTGAAGTTTATTAAAGTTTAATCTTGAGCTTTTATGGGCTCTTCTACTGTTATATACTTTTTATGAGGTTACATGGTATTGGTGGTGTATTCGAAGATTTCTGTTCGGTTGAATAAGAATGAAATGTAAAAGGGTAGTTTCGATAGTTTTTTTAACGTTTACAATATATGTACGCTTAGATTTTTAAAATTTTTTCAAGTTTAGTACTTCGCAATCATTTGATAAATTACGATTTATTAAAAATTTCACTGATATATGTGTGAATTGCTATTTTGATATATAAGTAAGGGAGGGTACACTTAGAATACGAATCTGATGATAACGATCATATATATATGGTATACACGATATACGTTGCTGTCTAATACAGTTAACAAATTCAATGAAAACATAAATATACTTTATCAATATTATTAATTCATTTATCAAATGAATTTAGAGACTTAACTATTTTTACAAACCTAAAACTAAATCAAGTGGAAAATTCGATTATTAGGATTTATTCCTCGTATTATATTTAATGATTTTTGTAAAAGTGAGATGATCATCGTTTAAATTGGAATTTCAAAACTATTGAAGAATTTCACTTTAGAGTATTTTTGACTACATAAGTACTGACTAATGTTTGACTTTAGCGGTGTATTTGACACTGATGCAACATGTTGACAAATTTCAGACTCAAAGCATCATCAATCTAAACTTTTCAGATACATAAAGTACGTTTTTTTTTAATTTTTAAAGTTGGGAGCTCGATCTAACAAACTGCAATGTTTGTATTATTATCATTATGTCTTTGTATATTGTGTGACGGAGGAGCCGAGCGCATGGCAATTGTCTCAAGGGTATGAAAATATTAAAATACCTAATGAATACCGATACGAATATAACCACTATCTGCTATTTTTAAATACGTTGCACTATGTTATTCAATAATATAAACACGCTGGAATCTCCACGAAAAAAATATACGCTACAAAAGCTCAGTACTCATTACGAATCGACTCCACCTCGTTCAGACTTGTTATTACAAGCAATACACAAGAGCCAATAAGCCCGTAAGTGTGCGCATCGACTCCGGCTTCACCTTTACGCGTACCTATAGGTACTGGCACCCCACGCCCGTCGCAACCACAATAATCCATTGGTGCGAACGAGGCTGCGAAGAAAAAATGCCCGCGCGCACCGCCACTGCGAATATATATATATACCCGCTTAATTTTTCTCTCCCTCTCCATCTCACGCCTCTAAAATCCCCGTTCGCGCGCTAACCACCGTGGGACGACCCCCTTCCCCCCTTTAAAACTACGGCGCGCGCGCATGCGCGAGTGTATACTGATTATAGTGCCCGCGGAAAATCCGTAATACCCCCTCATCTGGCGGACTTTCCTCGCGGCGCGCGCGCGCAGAGCGTAAAAAGCGTAAAGTCGCAGATTTGCGATTCATTCAATTAGACACGTCTCAAGGGCCGTAAAACGTCCTGTTGCGGCAGTCGTAAAACGCGTGTACGCGCGCGTGCTGCATTGTATATTATATGGAGCACGCACACGACGCGCGCGCGCGTCGGAGCGCAGAGGTAATTGTCGGATACGTCGAGGTACTGTGCGCGCTTAAAGTTTTCAAAGTATTATCTCTGTTGTTGTGGTTGTTTTGCGTTTTCTTTTGTATATACGCCGAGAAAATTTTAGTGGCCGCGAGGGAAGTTTGAAGAATCTTAAGTCACCCGAATGACCGGTAACTTTATAAATATGACGGACATGTAAATTGATCTGCGAGTGGGATATGAGTATATGCTTGGTTATAACAATTGGTATTATAATAATTTATTTTACAATAAACGCTGTCAAAAAGTAAGGTATAAGTATTCATTGAATTACACAATCCAAAACCATTCTTTCATTATTCCATTATAACTATTATTTTTTTTTCATTTTTTTTCACTTTTTAATTCCTATAAAATCCTCTCGTTTTTTCCTTGATATAACCCAAATAATGTAAATATCGCGTATTCAAGCCGCGTCTTCACCAAAATCAAAACAAACTCCATCGCTGCACCACCACCCCGCACATTTCCGCGGCTGACAAAACGCTCCATTGCTCCAACACTCACTTACCGCGCGTATATGCACGCGCATCCCCTAATGGGGCAAATTTTCCGCGGCGTTAGGCCCTCACACTTCCTATATTTATCGCCTCTGCTCTCCATTCCACCTCTGCGCTGCAGCACTCGTAAAGACAGACGGTGGCAGAGAGAGCTTCTTCCGCGCGTCATAACACTTACTATACGCGCTCGAGTTTTTCCCGCGTGCCACCCTGCCAGCGCAGAGAGGCGCTGCTCATCGTTTGCAAACGCGCGTGTGCCCATTGTAAAAAAGAGCGGCGCAAGCCGGGGAGGTAGGATAGGAGCGCGAGCGCGACCGTGAAAATACGCGCGTTAGCCTTTACCGCGCGCACACCCGTGCCGACACGCGTCGTGTGCGACGTGTGTACACTCTGAGGTCTTGATGAGGATCGCCCGAGGAGATTTGAGTCAAAGTTGTAATAGAAGAAATAAAGGTGTATAATGTTGCGAATTTGAGATATATTTTTTCGTAATTATAAAATAGTGATTGTTCATCGTCGCCGTGACAATTGCATTAGTTCGTTGCATGTAACAAATTTATTAATTAGATTCTAGTTTTTAAATAAGGTAACTGTAAATGTCAGAATGTATCTAAAAAATTATTAAAATTAATTGAATGATATATTTATTAAAATAGCAAATATATAAATGTTTATAAACTCGATTTCTAGAAATCAGGAATTCCGGTTTATTTGAAAATTTGTTTAACGAATTAATTTACCAACTTTTTAAATAAATTCGAATATCTTTTTGTTAAATATATGACGTTACTCCAACTTTTTATTTCAATCCTTTAGAATTCGACTTTTTTTCCTTTCCTTGGCTTCTCCATCCTCACATTATCCGCCCAACCCGATGCGTAATGCGTATTTTAACGCCCTCATTATGCGCTTTCGCATCCCCGAAGGTTCCCTCTCTCGACTTAATGTTTAAGTAGGGCGAGAGAGAGAGCCGCGTTTCGAATTATGTTAACTAAATCACCGAACGGCTTTGCGCGTGCGCGCGCGTGGCTTCTTCTCTTGGCGCGCGGTTTTAATTTAAGCCGCACGAAAATACAGTGTGTATGGTGTATTTTCCGACTGAAGCATCCCGCGCTTGCGTATTAAAGGATACTTCCACTTCGCTGGCTCTCGGCTATGAATTTTAAGCTGAAGATTCATTTGCGCGAAGAATCGGCATTTTAATTCGAGAGAAGATGTTTATTTTGCATTCGTATAGGAGCGTTTACGTGGCTAGCGAGCAGCAAAGTGCGGCCAGAGACGATCATTATTCATTACGCTGTGGTGTAAATTGTGCACTTTGCAAATATATATTTTATATATATGGCGAAGAGTAGAGGCATTTGGTATTATCATAATAAGAAAATGAAAATATCTTTCTTCTTTATTGCACCTACTTTGGTGGCTGCGTGCATAGTTTACGTTCGCGTATATATGAAACAAGAATTTTATAAATATAACAGTGAAAAACATAAAAGTATACATACATTTGTACGTGTATATGATCACAATAAATATAAAATATTTTTCTACTAAAAATTGTTTAAATTAATTTTTTACGACTGAGTTTCATCAATAAAGGTAAAATGATGATCCAAATAAATATACATATACCGCATACTCTAAATATTATTTTCCTTCCTAAAACAAACTTCCCCAATCCATCATTCACCTATAATACCAAAAAATCCATAAAGTCATCACAATCCTTTATCGCATTGTTTCCTCCCCATTGTTCCGATCGATCTATATCTCCGATTTCCCCAAAAAAATATTTCCAGACCGACTATTTTCGCCCCCGAAAAGCCAACGCGCGCCGCGCCTCTCCATCATATCCCTTTCGTCGGCATTGTTCGCCCCTCACAAAGGGTTGTGTAGAAGCGTTTCGCGATGAATAGCGAGTTTCCCGCCCAGCCGCGCAAATTGACCGGTGGTGCCGCCGCCGCCGCCGCTGCGATGATGGGCGGGAAAGCGCGTCGCGCCACGCGTCGTGGGCGTGTGCGGATAGTGAGCGGCACGCGCTTCTACGACCCCTTTAACGAACTGTAGCCGATGCCTATGCGCTTTTCTCGTATGATTTCTGGGTTCTTTTTTTTCGGACATTCGCGGAAACGAAGTCGATCTGTTTTTTCTTTCGAGAGAGGGAGAGAGGGGTGCTTTGTTCTCGGTTGTAACGGCATGTGTTGTTTCGAATAAGAGAGAGGGGGAGAGATATGGCAACACGCACGCCCTCGCGCTTATAGCGGGACTATTGTTTGCTGTCGAGTGGTCGCATTGTGGCGGGGCTTTTTGGGGAAGGTGGAAATTGAGAGCTGGACAGAGATGAGGGATAAGTGTGCGTGTAATTATCACGGCTGTGTATGCGAGAGTTTCGTGATGTACAAATTGATCTGTTTGGGGATCGCGCAGTTTCGGTTTCGGGGAAAGGGTTTAACTTATGGAGTGTCGAGTGAAATTCAGAAAAGAGTTAAATCTAAGAGTTAAATAAATTATAATTAACAGTTTTTTATGAAGTTCTGAGGTATAAATCAGCATTGAAATTATAAGTTTTAGAAGCTCTGTAACGCGCAATCTTATGTAATGTGTAAAATAGTGTTATTTTATTTTATTTACTTGAATAATCAACTAAATAGTGCCACAGTAACGGTTTTATGGCAAGTATAAATCACAAATGCAGATAAACCCGGAAAAGCTTCGTCGCACTTTATATTGAAATATACGTTAAAAGGTAAAATTTGTATTGTATACATGAACAACTGAAATAAAAAGGAAGATATCGCAGTTCGTTATTTTACAATGTAATAATAATATTTGTTGTGTTCTACCAAATTTTTAATTTTAAAAAATATAGAAAATTATGTATCAGATCTTCTGAAGGTTTCTATACTAATCCATTATTATTTTTTTTTTATTTTTATTTTTCCCTCCCTGGGCCGAAGGTTTTTTTTTTAATTTTTTTTTTTTTTTTTTTTTTTTTTTTTTTTTTCATTTTATCATTTTGTTCGTTTTTTTTTATTTTAGCCTTTTTTGTATTACTTAATTCTTTTTCTATCGCTGGTCCGTCGAAGACGGGCTTATCACTGAGAGAAGAAAAAACGGCAGTGCGGAGTGGACGGTTCGCTAGGCGAGATAGCGGAGTCCACCGAGATGGTGCGAACACGGGGACAAGGAAACAATCGACAGTGGGATTATTATACGGACATGACGTTATTATACGGCCATTTGTTTAACTTTCCATATTGGATGTAAGCAAATAAATCACCTAAAATCATCGACAATCCTATATAACTGTATAAGAATAAGAAAAATACTGACGCTTCCAACGAACTGCGGAGAAGCTCAGCGCCGCTACGGTAACGCACTTTATGACCTATATAATTTTAATCCGCGTACAGTTTTACAGCTTACGTAATAAAGGTAATAATTATAATCAACTTTACTAACTCGCGCGCGCGCGGCGCAGATAAAAAAACGAACGGCGCGTCGCGATCGCGGCCTTAAAACCTTATTCGTACTCCATCCGCGCGGCTTTTACAATCCCTGGGGCCGTATAAATGATACTATATTAAATCCGCGCTCGCAGTTTTATTTACTATCGATCCTCTCTCGACCAGCGCGCAGTAGCAGTAGCAGCAGCAGCCCTAAAGACCGTAAACTCTCAATCCCTGCTGCTAAGACCGCGGTTCTACCTTATATATATGCCATATAGCACGAGTAGTCTTCTTCCTCTGCGCCGCGCTTTGCAATTTTCTCCGGCGCTACTGCGCGCATCGCTGTCAACGTCAAGCTCTTCCTGCGCGCGCGCCAGGGCTTGATATTCTTCGAAACAATGTTTCTTAAGTGTCCGTGCTTTATGGGACCTTTATATGGCTTCCTGATTTATGCCGTTTCAGCGTATTGCCGGGGTAAAGGAGCGTTAGTTAGTGGCGGCGGCGGCTCTACGCGGAATTTTAATTATCGATCGAGAGAGGATCGAGGGGTCATTCGCTGCTGCGGGTCGCCACGCGAGGTAATGATGATGAGGATGATGACGGAGAGACGATGTAGCGTTATTCGATGTCGCGTATATGAGGATGCGGTGATTTTTTTTCTATAGTGCAGTTCTAGGCTTTTTATAAAGTTCTATTATAAAGTTATAAAGTTCTTATATTATAAAGTTCACGTTAAAAATGAAATAGTAGAGAAATATTGATAGATTTAATAATGAAATCTTTGTGAGTTGTTATCATTATTTTTAAAAACTGTATTTTTAATTCTAGAGGTCAGAAAACAGTTATGACATGTTATTCCATTTTTTTTTTAATATTACAAGGCATTCTTTAGGGGTAAACAATAATCTTTGTACTGATGTTTTCCGTATAATCTAAGTTGCAAATACGTGTATGTATGTATTTTGGGTATATCCACCTTCAGCTTATTGGGTTCAACACGTGACCTATAACTTTTTCCATACTTGCAATTTTAAATCCATACCGTTATTTTGATGTTGCAAAAGTTCAGAGCGAACCCAGTATAACTGACCCTATAAGACTGCAGGTTTGGCATTTCGTAGTGTCTTATACACCGAAAACGTATTCAACTCACCTATCCGACATTTCATAAAGAGCGAAAAAAATCACGTAAACGATCTCCGAAGCTGCATTATAGGTTTGTTGCACTATAGGTTTGTGTATAATGCCAGTTTCTAAGTTTAAATAAGTGAAGATCAGTCAAATATGCGAATGAAACTTTTCTAAATAATGGCACGACCCTCCACTTATTTAACGTATCCATGAACGAGTTTTAACGGGCAGATTAATTTAAAACAAAATACCTTAAAATATATTCGCTACAAACCTCAGAACCCAAAAAACTACCATCTCTAACGAATCACCTACTCGCAACCTCGCCACAATAAAAAAATATGGGTCTCTCTTAAATTGTGAAGGGTTGAGTGTCGAGTGCGCACAATGGCCTACTCCCCCATTATTTGATCAGGCCGAATTAACGATGAAGTGCCGACTGCGACGCGTGCCGCGCACGCATAGCAGTCCCACTTGCACGCATTGCTGCGTTTCAATCGGATTGAAGTGCGTGCTCCTTGCTTTTGCTGCATCCATCCCCTCCTTATTTACCGTTTGCAAACGGGCGCGCGCACCACTCGTACTCAAATAAATAAGCGAATAATTATTTGACCGCGCCCCCGCGCGTCAATCGTCGCGACGTTTGCCGATTTAGACGCTGGCGATCCTCTGGGGGATGTATCAGAGCCCGATTTTTCTTTCTTTGCTGTCTCGCTCTCTCCGGTTCCCGGGGTGTGCGAGGAGGTCGGTATTCCCGAGCGGATGAGGTTTGATGAATTAGGCGTGCCCATTTTAATTGACACGTCTGTTTTTACGTTGATTAATTGTCATCAAACGTGGGTGGAGGAGGTATCAAAGAAGGGAATCGAGAGAAGCGTTATGGGATAATTAAATTGAAGAAATGTTGCGTATACCTGATAAAGATTTACTAAGAATTAAAATTAACAAAAATAGTTTTACGATCATCATGCATTTTACTTTAATTTTTATAACAACATTGTACGAATTATAAAAAATATTTTGCTTTCTTAAAACAGAGGCCTAACAGGTGACGAGGAGACACTTTTCGGAATAATGAGATTAATTAATTGATTATTATAAACGAAAACATTTTTAGTTATTATAAAGGAACGGCAATTCTTTTATAATTCAATTACATATCCCCAAAATTTAATTCCATTAACAATTATTTGATTATAGTAACTCCATTATATATTAATCTCTCAGTTTTCACACCTCAATAACATGCTTGCGCATTTTGAAAAGGGATGGATCCGGAAAAAATGAGTTTTTGTAGTAAACACTAAACCCGTGCACAAAAGATCGCCCACCGATAAAAAATCCATAACCACCGTGGGACGTCTCAGTCAATTACATAACTCTCTCACGCGAAAATCGTCGTATAGAAGATCGGTGTGGTCCGAAAAGACCCTTTCATCGAAACGTCTTCATTGAAAATATTCTCCATACAAAATTTTCACAGCTTTCTCGATGAAACTGTTTGTGGCGGCTAATCGATTTCGATTAAACGCTCCCTCGTGTGCTGCTTTTCGGTTCGATCGATTCGACGCAGAATCAAACTGTGCGTCGCAAAGGGAAAACGAGTGTGCCAGGTAGGTATATATAGTGGGTATAGCGGAGGACAATAGGAAAGGATCGAAAAGTTAAAAGTGGAAAAGTGCGCTATGGTGTATAGGTCAAGGTCGAATGGGTTCTTTTCATATGAAAGATTCGTTTTTTCGATGTTTTGTGAATTAAGAATATACCGCCATGTTTTACCGTGAAATTCTCCTGATTCGTATTAATAGGCGAACCATAAGTTCATAAATTTTCGAGTGCAGGCTGTTGTAAATTACTAAATGATCATGGAGTTATAGCTGCTTTGGTAATATTTATGAAAGCGAGATTATTAAATTTGATTTACTTAAACTACATGAAAAACTGGATTGTATTGAAAGGTACTTAAATGATTTTTTATGTCTTATGTAACTATGGGTAGGTACTACATCTTATGTTATCGAATAATTTCAATATCTTTTTTAAAATAGTTAATACATTTCTCAAGTATTCTAAGTAGGCAATCTTTTAATCCAATAACTATATAATATCCCACAAAAGTTTTAAAAAGATTGTTATTTATCTAATTTCTTATTAGAAACTAACTACTTTGATAGAAGAATATAACATTTATCTTTCAAGACAATTACCTACTTAAAATGTTATTAAATTATTTATACAAATGTAGAACTAGAGAAGGCCAATAAAACTATAAATAAATCCACGTTAAAAATATCTAACCCTACACCACGAAGAAACTCCACCCGAACCACTACCGAGCACAAACGGGGGCAATCCATTAAAAACCGCAACGTGCCTCTCTCTCTCTGCCTCCGTGCCACGAGGCCGCGCGATTTGTCGGCGAGTGTCAACAAAAGTTAGATCCGCAGCACCGCGGCCGAGCCACGACGAGGAACACTAGAGAGACAGAAATATGCTTTATTGTTGTTGTCGCGCCGCGGCGAATGGGCTACAATGGCCCAGTCATGTTCCGCATAATGTTGCACCGGATCACCGCGCGCTGCGTACATATATACCTGCGCGTGCGCGACCTCTCGTTCCGTTTATAATCCAGAAGCGGCCGCGACAGCACGCATCAAGTGCCGTAGGCACCATCCTCGCTTCTTCCCCTTCCGTCTCGTCTCTCGTGCGCCAGCGCCTGTGTGTTGTAGTAGCACGGGATTTACGGCCCGATGTACTTAGGGCCTTTCCAAACAGTTGTTTTACTTTTAACGTCAATAAATATACATAATTTTGGGGGCTTGGGTGTATATGGCTGATGGGCAGCAGGTGGTTACAGGTGCTTCAAATGAGGGTGTTTATGGAGAAGTTTTTTTTTTAGATTGTTGTATAGTATAAAGTTCGATGTAGATAACTGTAAAAGGAAATTATAGAAAAGGGATTATTGCTTTAGAATTTGATAATGATAATAAGTATATCCGTGTTGGAAATCGTCCATTTGACTCTTATTTGTGAAATGATTTTGCCAACATTTTTGAACCATTTTATGGTTATTTCGATCAACTCGACATGAAATGCCTAGAAATTTATTGATCTTTTAAAATTCATTGATTTTTAAAAATAATTTTTAAAAAATGTTAGCCTATGTAATTAATGTTTAATTGTAAAAAAATTAAATTAAAAGTAATTTTTTTTGTACAAGTTTAATTTTTATGAAAAAATTATAATTTGAAATACATATACCTAATACTTTACACGGGGACACATGTTATTCAAATTTCGGCTACCACTCAATGATAAACACATTAAGAATAACGTGGAACTTTCTTCCTTCATTCATTATGAAGATTACATCTTGTAATCTTTTAAATTTGCTCTATACGTTCATTTACACTTTGGAATTAATTGTTAATATAACCTATTACCTATAATTTTACTTTGTACTTTCTCTGTATCGATTCTTTTTCAATTTACTAACACAAACCATGAATATAATTTCACATTTCAAATATCAAATTCTAATTTAATTTTTCCATTTTACTATAAAAACATAATTTATTTTTAAATAAAGAATGTCTTTTCAATCGCCGACAAAGTTAGCAACGAAATGCTATCCAAGGAACTTTTCTTACATCGCTGATCTCCATTTCCAGATTCATATAACCACCCTCACTCGCTCTTTTCAACAAACCGCTCTCTGTTTTGGCACCTTCACTCCGCACGTTTCCACCGATCCCCATTGTCCATCGCCTCAGATTACCCGCACCTACACCCCGAAACCCCTACGAGCACGTCGATTTCGCAGCGCCGCGCGATTTGTCTCGCGCGCGCTTGATCCTTCCACTTCCGCCTCTGTCCCTGAAAACGGGAGCACACACAGACACACACATATAGAAGACCACCCGCGCGATTCCGCACGCGCGGCGCTCGAGCTTCCATTCTTCCTCCCCGGGCTTTGTCTCTCTCTCTTTCTTTCTCCGCATATATACGCAGGCGCGCGTGCCGCGGAAAGGGCCTGTCTCGGGCCTTATGCGTGGTTTATGACGCGCCGCCGCCGTCATTATAATCCTCGAGGCTGCTTCTGCCCGCGCGCGATGATGAGCGCGCAGCCACAGAGAGAAAGGCTGTTACCCCGCGCCGGCCGTTGCACCCTCCGCCGCACGGGTTTATGTGGTGCGTGATGCGTTTTAGATGCGACCTCTCTCTCTCTCTCTGAATGTGCGTGTGTGTGTCTCCTCTGCCTATTCTCTCTCTTATACACTCGTTTTGTATGTTGACTCCGCTCTTTGATGTTGCGATATATTATGCGAGCGTCGCCTCGCGCTATTGACATGTAGAGCAGTTTATGGGGGACACGCGCGTGTGTGTATAGGTACGTGAGAATTTCGTTTTCGCGCGCGATCATCGGGATGCGCACCCGTGCGCGCGCGTGGAGGATGTCTTATATATACAAAGGGATGCGCCTCGAGGCTTTTATCGTGGAAGTTTTATTGCCTTAAGTAGCTCGTAATTGATCCGGGACTGCGCGGCGAGCCTCTGTGGAAGAAATAAATTTGGTCAAAAATCTATCACGATTATAGGGGAAGCTTTAAATCAGGGGAGAGGCGGGGGCTAATGCGAGGATCGATTGTTTTCCGGCTTAATATTCGCGGTAGGAATATATTAAGTGGGAAATAAGTTATTTTTTTACTATATATGTGTACATGTATAAAAATAAGGATATATACTAAATATAGGTTCAAAATCAGTGTGTGGTTTCTATATTTTCTCACGATAATGCGTAATCGCGCGCGATAGTAATATCTTGCGATATTGCTATCTACACAGGTCCCCCCTACCATAGTATATCTCACTTTTACCTCGCGATAACGCCGATTGTTTCGGCCAAATTTAACTATATAAGATTACTTTTCGAAAGTAAGCTCATCTTTTAGAAACCTTGTTATTTCATATTATGCAATAGTTTTTATTTCTCTATTTATAACTTAATCGTTACTTTGAACCCTCTGTATTTATAGGGCTTTCATTTTCTGTCAACTGTTAGAATCAAGACAAAATAATTAAATTAATTTAAACATATTCGATCCGATAATTATATCGCTAAACGAAAATGTTCATTTACCCTGCAATAACTTGAGCTCGGCCATTTAGTATATATCTACCTACCTCTTCACGCGCTCACATGCACACGAAACAATCGAGCAATTCGCTCAGCCCGTAACCCGATAACCATCCGAATTCCCGGGGCGATCCCCCAAAACTCCCAGCGACACTCGCACATTCGTCTACCTACCCCCGCCTCTATACTATACCGACGCACTCCACACAGGAAGCGAGAGTTTAGATCGCGCGCTCACGGACTTTATCGCTTCTCCCTCTTTCTCTACACGCTCTTATCAGGCGTCGAAATCGTCGAGGACACTCGCTCCCCTCCTTTATTTCTTCCAACTTACACGCGCGTGTCGTCGCCGGTTCCGCTCGTTAACCGCGGAGGCGCGTGTGTACTGCACACAGCTGGGCTTTTGACGCCCACAGGTGCTTTTTCTCGCCCCATCACCCCCTCTGCTTCGACAAATTTCGGCGCGCGTATTTGTATATCGGCGGGGGCCAAATAACCCGATACCGGCTTTCAGATTACGTCTTACTATACTCCGCGGGCAAATCCGGCGCGCCCGAGGAGGTGTCGGGAGAGGCATGCCGCCGACATTTTAAAGGGGATCTTTAGGAGGCGAGGATGTCGAAGACGCGTCCTGTGTAGTCTTTTTGCGCGTCTGCTGATGAATAAATTTGCGAGGTAGTCGCGCTTATGTTATTTCGAGGATTTCGAGGGGTTTTGGAGGGATAGATGTGTATAGAGGCTCGGTGGTTTTATAGATTATTGAGCTGTAGCTGATTTATCTCGTAGATTATGTAAATTGATATGGAATTTTATTTCTACTAAATTTCTGTGAAACATTTCTATATGAAAAGTTGATATACTCTGTTAATTATTTCCTTAATGCAACGTCGAAGAAAAAAAGATTGTATACAAAAAATGAAATGATTAATTTAAAGGGATAAACAGTTATTGGCAAAACAATAAGTTTGTAGTGTTGGGTAGTGTATAAGATTCGATGCTAGTGTACTTAACATTAGCATCGAATTTCTATGGAAAAAGAATGTTTCTATTATATCATCCTGCGTGCGATCGGCATGACAAGAATAATAGCCTCGTGGAGATTGTAGCGCAGGTCAAAGATTTGTAGGCTTACGAGATCGAGTTTATCGAATAGAAATCATAATGAAAAAATCTATTATTGAATATTTTGATGTACGAAACGTTAATATATATATAAGTGTGGACAAAAAATGAAATATTTGTTAATTGAAACACGTTTTTCCATTTTAATATTTATTTTGAAGCGACAACTACCGCTTAACTTAATTATAGCAAGTATAACGAAAGTTTCCGGTTTTATTCCGATACTTCTTTTTCTATATATGATCAAACCAGCAACTTTCGTAAATCTTCAATAACATTTTCTGCAAATATTTACTTTTACTATAACAAATCATATTTATAGTAACCTAAAAGTAAACTAAAAAAAATAACCCCAGTGCTAAATATTGTTGTTTTTTTTTTGTTTTCTATTTATAATAGACCATTTCCAAAAACTGCCTTGTTTTGACCCAGTCTAAATAGTCTTTACATAAGTACACAAAACTCTTTTTCCATAAGCATTACTCAAAGATATACTTGCCTTCTTCCCCTAAGAAAAACAAAATTACTTAAAATTATTTTATAGATTTTCAATTTCATCGTATATTTTAATTTTATGTAAACGCTTACTATATAACATATATCAGTTATTGATGTTCTGCAATACAGTACATGGGAGCGAACAACAGTAACGGCAAATAGCTTGTTTGATATCCCCTTTTACACAAGTACATCGTAAATTACGATGTCAAATACGCCTTTGCTTCTGCGGACCTCTCTCTCAGAGGCGCACGAAACTGACTCTTCGCACCGTCTCTATCGTCCGAGAGACCTCTTCCCAAACATACCAGACGAGCTATTTTGCCTGCGCGCGCGCTCGCCTCGAGGCCAGAATATTCGGGAGCTATATGGTGGTGTGCGTGTGTGTCCCAATACACAAGCGTAAACCGACGAAGCCTCGTAAATCTACGGGCAAACAATTCGTCCCTAGATCGGCATCGCTCTCCGTCGGGCTCGCGCTCCTTCAGCAGCGAGAGAAAAAGGGCCTCGAGCACGAGAGGGAAGGTATAAGAGGGAGAAAGAGAGAGGGAGAGAGAGAGAGAGATGCTAATACACGGCATGCGAGGCGCTTCTGGTTTCCTCGGCGGCGCGCGCCAGCGCGGTACTTTATGGATTGTTTAGCGCAAATTACGTCCCGGGCTAATTTACGCGCGTGGAGCGGCGTAAATCTCGCCGCTTTTAAGGGCAGAATGGGAAGTCGCAGTGTGTGCGTATATACGTGCGTGTGTGCGTGTGTGTGTGTGTGTGCGAGGAAGCGAGGAGGAGAGATGCGAGAGAAGCTGCGATCTACAACGATGTACCTACCAGCAGTGCGTTGCGCGGACATAGTTGCAACGCGTGGAATTTTTCTGAAATTTTTTTGCATTTGAGTCTTTGCTCATGTCATTGTAGATGTAATGTGCATCAGTTTGGAGAGAGATACAAAACTTGCGCGAAAAACTTTCTTGATGTATCAAATTTTTTTTTTCTATCAAGTGTTCTCGATTAAACAGTAAATACACATCTAGTTAATATGACAAAGAATGGATTAGTTCATGTTGAGCATAAAGGGAATTTTATAAGCCGTAACGTTGTACTTAATTAAATTGCAGTATCTTACCGCAATATAGAGCATCATTAGTAGACTATCATATTATCTCTATAATGTTATCGTAATGGCAAGTAATTTTCTATTAATTGAATTTTCATAAATTTTACAACCTCGTGTTTTTCCTTGCATATTTATCATTTCGAATTAAATTGTTTAAGCTAGAAACATACCTATGTAAGACATTTAAAACCACGCTTCACGCAAAGGTATGTCTATAAATCGGACGGAATTCAACAGCTACCTACTTCAATAATTTGAACTTATTGTTTTTAATCATTCTACATTCCCATATTACATAATTAGCTTACAAGGAGAGTGTACAACATGCGGGAAACGGATTTTAGCGGATATTTGAAAGTCGATTTCTATTACCTAAAAATGAAGCCCAGTTCTCACAATTTCGTCCAATGAGCCGTTTGTCTTGAATTATAATCAGTCTGATCTCAAATATCCTCTATTTCGATAAATAATGATGTCTCTTCTGTTGACTGTCAGATTGCAAGTATTTAAGACACAAAAATGATCAAAGAAGATTATAAAAGTAGACCCTAAAAGCTAAAATTTAAACCCTAATTCTTAAAAAATATTTTATTTCTTCAGGAAATGATAAGCAATTAAAGATAGCGTAAGAAACGGGTTAAAATTTGTCTTCATTTTAAGAAATTAAATGGATCTTATTTTCAATCATTTTGTTACGCTATCTTTAATTGCCTATAATTTTCTGAAAAATTAATATTTTTTTAAGGAATCAGGGCTTAAATTTTAGCTTTTAGAGTCTACTTTCAGAATCTTCTTTGCTCGTTTTTGTATCTTGAATACTTTCAGTGTGACAGTCAATAGAA
Organism: Torymus sinensis; assembly: GCA_030522985.1. Lineage (NCBI taxonomy): Eukaryota > Metazoa > Arthropoda > Insecta > Hymenoptera > Torymidae > Torymus > Torymus sinensis. The sequence goes on along the minus strand of JAPYZP010000397.1, from coordinate 2,376 downwards.
TAGGCATCATTTTTAATTGAAATAGGGGATATTTGAGATTAAATTGGCCATATTATATCAAGAAAAACGTCCCATTGGACGAAATTGTGAGCACTGGGCTTCATTTTTAGGTACTAGAAATCGACTCTCAAATACCTAACATCCATTTTCGGCAGGTTGTACACTCTCCTTGTTTAGTTGATTCAATAATATGCTTTTGATAAGAAAAGAAAAATGAATAAGATTCTCAAATCACTATTCACATTCGCAATTCATTTAACTCGAGAATTCAAGTAATAAATCTGATTTTTATGATTCAGGAACTGTATTGTGAGTTTTTTCCTATTCAATTTTCTTGTTTCAAATTTGGAATCATGAGTCTTTTCCACGCTTCAGCTGAATTGCGATGTTGAGCCCGATGCAAAATGAAAGATTCATTCTAACTCGAACTAGAACCTGGCCCTAATATAAAAACGTCTTTTTTACATATAAAGCACGACCGTACTATTAGAAAGAACCTTGTATTTTTACTAGAGCAAAAATGGAGATACCTCAAATAATACAAATTTAATCTATAAAATCAAATCCTGTCAAATTATAGTCGACAATCGACCATTTTACATGTATTTAGGCGTTAAAAATGATTTTTAGAGATTTAACTCGTCGAGGAATTGATTATCTCAGAAAATGTTAAACATAGGAAATATAGTGTTGTTTATTAATATTATCTACAATTTTTGTCTTCAATATTTTCGGAAATATTGCTAGTTCCGAAACTGTTCAACATGAAAAAGATGTCTTTTAAGTAGTTTTAGTATATGCACTGTGTTAGTTTGTTACTCACCCTTCGTGCGTTAAAATATGCGCTTAAAACGGAATTGGGTAACTACAAAGATTTCCAAAATATTATTCAAATGTTATTATCTCCTAATTAGTATCAAAATGTAATGCTAAAGTTAATAAAAATTAGTTTTAATGAAATAAGAATGAAAGGATATCCCTAAAGATATTCTTTAAGAAAAAGATAATAAAAATTGTATATACATGTATCATCGTTTATAAAGAAAAAACCTCCGAATTATCCTACACCAATATTCACACCGAATGCCCACTGCCATCAAGAAAACCCAAGAAACCTTCTCAAATCCGTATCAAGCAGTAACACGCGCCTCTCTCGTACCCACGACCACGGAAAATCCTTAAAAAATGATAGAAATAGACGAAATTTTCATTGTCCCTCTGGTCTCCCCCCACGGCGCGCCCGTCTAATGAAAAGCTGGAGAACCGTGCCGCTCTCCACTCAGCTCGATTTCCATTTCGCGGCCCCTTTATCCGTGACGCGCCCCCCGCGCCGCGCGGCGACTTTATTGTCTGCGCTACGTGTGTGTTCGCCCCGCGCGCATCGATTGTGTCACTGAAAGAGATCCTCGGGCCTTCTCTTTTTTACCGCGGACACGCGAAACGAAAGGACCCTCTCTCTCTCTCTCGCTCTCTCTCTCTCTCTCTCTCTCTCTCTCTCTCTCTCTCTCTCTCTCTCTCTCTCTCTCTCTCTCAGTGTGCGCACGCGCGTTGGAATTTTTTATTCTTCTTTCTTCTCTTCTCTATGCTGCTTTTTGGATTAGTCTTTTTTGTGAGATCCACGCGCTGTGCTGTTGATTTATTGTCTCGTTGCGGTTACGGATTTATGGATTCTATCTCGCCCTTGATGAATATTCGACGGGCTTGGGATTAATTGTTATTGATTGAGATGCGTGCTGAAAGAAATAATACATTTTTACAGAAATCGTGTGTGGGTATAGGTAGACCAAAAGTATATGATAGTATTTGTTGTATGTGGACAAAGTATAAGGTCTCAGATGCAACTACACTAAATAAAAAAAATCATCTATTGATAAAGATCATAAACATTTAAAAGTAATAGAATTTATCAATAATGGAGAAGATTTAAAAAACAAAAAAAATAATAAAAACATAGAAACGATAACACGATTGTACATAATTCTAAGTAGGCCAATATTGACGGTTCTTATCTGTATTTTGAATAGCAATATGTCTATACTTAATAATAGTTAAACAATATATAAATATAGCAATATGACTTAATTACAATGTCAAATCGAATATTTTTATAACTGAAGTCATTGATTTCAAGTCTTTGGTAAAAACATTTTTGGAAAGGTGATTCCATAAAAAATAGTTCAAACGTAAAAAATATAACTTCTTTATACAACTAGAGAAAAACAGTAATGAATAATAAATTCAAAAATTTCCGTTACGCTACACACTTCTGTTCCTACGTATAGAGGCCAGCACCTCACCGTAAAAAGCTGTCCCTACGAAAAGGTAAATACAGTATGAATGCGCGTAAAAACGCGCATTCATACTGCATCGCCATCC